>VBVQ01001586.1:0-32687 GCA_011636635.1 Tetramorium simillimum
ACATATACATATATGTATAGATTGTGTATATATATATATATATATATATATATATGTGTGTGTACACGAAGCGGTAAAATCAATTTATAGTCTCTTGAAAACTGTAGATCTCTCACCTAGTCGCTGTTACAAGCAAGCTACGAAACATTTATGAACTTACGAGTCGTATGATGTTTTTCAAACAGTTCCGCACTTCCG
Organism: Tetramorium simillimum; assembly: GCA_011636635.1. NCBI lineage: Eukaryota > Metazoa > Arthropoda > Insecta > Hymenoptera > Formicidae > Tetramorium > Tetramorium simillimum. The sequence goes on from VBVQ01001586.1 coordinate 199, forward strand.
CTTTTCGAAAAACGATATTATTTGCTTTTACGTAGACGATATCAATTTCCTGTTAAACCGAATAATGAATAATAAATCTTATTTTACTTTATATAGTAATAAAACGATTCTAACGTACAATTTATTTAATATACTCGAAAGTTGCTTGTGTTTCGTATAAATATTATATACTTTTGCCTGTATTTATCTGCAAATAATTTTTAATTACCAAATGTATTTTTATAAAATAATTAAATCTTATTGAATATTAACATAGCAACATTACATTAAAAAATTACATAAAGAATCTCGAAGAATCTTTTTAAAAATATTCGATATATTCTATTTAAACGACAATTATACAAGTGTGCAGATTATTAAAAAATTGACAGAATAATAACGATAATGTTTGTATAAAGATCTTATTAAAATGAGGTTGACGTTATACGGTTAAAAAGATTTAAGAAGCAGTTGATCTCGCTATCATTGTACGATGTGACAAAAACATAATCCGAAAAGAGCTATTACTTATTTTAACCCTTTCGTAATGAATGGCACTTAACAAGTATTAAGAGCTTTTACGCGCGAGACGACTTGAGAAACGACAAATTAAAAGAGAGAAAGAAATCTATAAGGATTCGTTACGGGGAAAATTAATAGGACAAACATATCGATAAGCAAGAACTAAAATGGCAAAGTTAAAACGCATTTTCCACTCGACAAGAGGGTATGCAGGGCAAAGGTATGCAGCAGAATTGAAAATCCGTGCCTTACGCGTTCGCCAAAGTGACACGTGAATTTATAAAAGTCCGCCCTCGCGTATCGCGACGAAAAACCGACGATCTCTCACGTGCACGTACACGACAATGCGGATTCCGCGAATCGCGATCGTACACGGCAGCGTGTTCTCCGTGGCTTTGAATCACTTCTACGACTCGACAATGCGAGCAGAATTGGAAATGCCAAATCCGCCTGCTCCCTAGGCTGTATATATGCGCATATGTACGGCTGCCGGTATATGTTTACACGCATATGTAGGTACATGCCGTACTTATACAGGGTGGTCCGCTTAACGGCACCGTCTCGCGAGTAATTATAGTTTATTTTTGCGCATCGGCTCAACGACATTTTCATCTTTCGATATTAAATATCACTGGCATGGTGCGAAAATTTTATCTGCAGTTTTTATATATATATATATATAATTTTTCTTTTATGCTTTCTGTAAACAGAAGCAATCAGGCAGAAAAGTATGTGATTTTCATCTTTCGATATTAAATATCATTGGCATGGTGCGAAAATTTTATCTGCAATTTATATATATATATATATATATATAAAATTTTTCTTTTATGCTTTCTGTAAACAGAAGCTATCAGACAGAAAAATATGTGGCAAGAATATGGAAGGAATGAAACAGTCGTGTCAAGCTTGAGAAACCGAAGTCAAATCGGCCATCCTATATCTGTTAATATGCATATAGATCCGTGATATAATACCGTGATGTAATACCGGATATTTCGATCGACAGAGCGGGTTTGACGTTCGGCATGGTATATCTTGCGAGATCTGGATCAACCAAGGGTTCCTGACTCGAGTAATTAGTAGGTAGTATTCACGTACATGTACATGCGCGTCGATTCACTTGAAATAACCCAAACTACTAAATCTAGACTGTCATCAGCAATAGGTAAGAACGCACAAATCAAAGATATGGAGCTCTCACGCGAACTGAGAGCAATCCATATTTTTTCATTATTAAATGAGCAAGTTAGTTGATATAACTTCTAGTTACGTTTCTGCATAAACTTTATATAATTTTCCATTTTTGTCTTGTTTATGATAAGAAAAAGATATACAGTTGGAAAAGTTACATTATTAAATGTGTATTTTCTTTCATAGTGAATCTCTATATCTGCAATTAATGATTTTGATTGGATCTGCAAGTCTAATTACGTATCGTAAATTTGACAAGGAAATCAAGAGTCGAAAAATTTTATTAATATATATAATTCTATGTGTTATTGATTTTTCTGACAACAACAAATTCTGAATATCTCATCTACTTCGTGTCTATTTCGTGAGAGCTATAGAGTTGTGATGTAATAAAAGTATATCATATTCCATGCATATTTCGCTTAAAATATATATATACTATTTAGAGAATTTGACGAGATCGATACTGCAGCGCGAATGAGCGGTGGATGAACAGACGTTATATGCATATGCATATTCACGTGCACTTTCATTCACGCTGCAAAATATGTACAGCTGCCACGACCATGCAGAATATGCGATCTCAAATTGAATCTATTCAAGCCCTGATATAAAAAGTGGCGTATTCATTCGGCGCTATCTTGAATCAGTGAATCAACCGCGTGTGTTACGCCCTACAGATATTGCACGTTACACAGATAGATATACGCGCGATAGAAACAATTAATTACACCGTCATCCATCGGATGCGGATAAGTGAGATAAATGGAGACTATCAATGAGAACATTTTATAAAGAATTGTTACCAAAAAAATTGCGGAAATGAACGCTATACAGGGAGCTGAAATAGAAACACTCGTCTCGTCGTTACTTTAACGCGCTGCGAGATTTGTGACTGCTTGTAAAAAAGAAGCGGAATCCTTCGTTTGCAAAACTTACGATTACGAGCAGAAAAATCGGGCAATTCTTATATGGAAGTGCGGGCGATGTAAACACGCGAACGCGGGCGCACAAAAACACCCCTTTTTATCCGGCTCTCTAATTAAGCACGATTAATCTCGAAGGTTCAGCAACGTTTCTTATCGTACGTGCTATCCTTTTGATTTTCATGAGAGATTTAGAAGAACGAGGATAACGATTCGAAGAAATCTATATAAAGATACATTTTATTATACAGATTGATGTGAGAATTATACTCGATCTTTATCGGTACATTAATTTTATTAATATCCAACACAACTTTATTACTTTCAAAAGCCATTTTAATATACATTTATTAATTAAGTTTAAAAACTGATAAAGATCGATAGCTGTTTTAAATTATAACTTAATTATTAATGTAATTGATTAGATATTTTATAATTGTTGCAGATAATATAAACTAGATTATCTTTTGCTATCAGTCACAACAGTTAAAACATTTTAGTAAAAACCTTTTACCCCGCGTTAACGAGTTATATTAAAAAATTATTTGTATCCTAATGAGAAATTTTAATTTCATGTTTTTAGGTTTCCTAAATGCACATTTAACGTTTTATATTTACAAATTTCATAACGTTCGCTATTGTTATAATTGTAGCTGACTCGTTCATATTTCGCATCCCAGAATATTGTTTCATAATGGAAGCTCTCAAGCTCTTATCTTACCACTAAAAATCGATTCGACATTTATGCGATACTGATGATAGATTTTCTACTTTCCAAATATCACACAGAATCATAATCATTCCACGATATTTAAATGTGTGAAATGTATTATAGATGATAAATTCATTTTCTAAGAATAATATAAATTTGTTAAAAGTACAAAGAATAAATAGTACATAAAGGAATTTACATGAATATTATATTTAGAAACTGTTCTCACCACTTTATTTCCATTTGATTATTAAATGGATTTAAATAAGATACCGAGATTTAACGAGCGTGGAAGGCCCTTATTCAGAATTATCCAAGTTGTTGTTCGAAATTCTAAGAGCTTTTCCCATTTAAGAAATATCGTTACTCTTTAATGATCCTTGCTAATATTTTACACTCTGTATTTTTCATAGCAGATCATTAATACTTTCTGAAGATTTATTAATGGTTTTGCTGATAGGAAAATGTGTATAGACAAAATATTTAGTGAGAAAAGATTAGGAAACTAATATTTTCATTAATAAATACTATAAAAATAAATCTTCACAAAGATAAAACACAATACCATGAATATAAGACGGTTTGATTCAATTTTTAAACATTTAAAATCAAAACGTCAATTATGAAATCATTCCTATCTCTCAGAAAAAAATGTATTTAAATATGCTGGCTAAAATTTAAATTGGTGCTTTTCATGATGCAAATATTAAACGCGCTGTATTGACTTTCATTCAATTTCTTCGGAAAAACTGCGTAAGGTTAAATTGTATTTTTCACACTAGTCCAAATGTTTTCTGTCAAACAAGATTGCGGAAATTAGTATACCAGTTGTCTTATCAAAGCTCGTATATGCACGGAAATACTCGCGTAGAAGTTTAAACGTGCTTACTATGAATCTATGAACGTAAGCGCTGTTATGCTTAAATTTAGATGAGTAAACATGTGTATTTCAGAGGTTCTAGTTTAGGATTTCTCGTTAACTCAAGTTCAAACGCCGGGTCCATAAGTATAACAGTGTGTACAATTAATTAATATCCTCACAGTCACAGACACATTCAAAAGGGATATTCTTCGTCGTCAGTTTTCGTTCCAAAATCTGAAGTAGGAACGAAAATTAATGGCCGACGTATAAGAACTGATGAAAAATCGGTCTCGTTTGAAATTAATCGTTCTCTCAACGCAAATGGAACGCGAGGATTTTACGAAAAATTATCCAGCGGCAGTAATAGCGTTAACCTAATAGCGATAACCTAAGAATATCTGGATTTATGCTAATGACAATATGCGACAGTTGAACTAAAGATATGAGAAATTTTTGAAAAAATTTGCTCACGGTTTTAGTTTATGTAAATTAATTTTGATAAATTATTATCGCAAAATAAATGTAATTTATTTGAAGAATAAACTAAAGAATTTTTCTCGTAGATAAATTAAAAATTTTTTCTCGTAATCAAAACACACAAATAATAAATTAAGAATTTTTCTTGTAATTTTATCAAATTATAAAAATACAATTAATCAATTACGCACAATAGAATGATAAAAAAATGATAAGAAATAATGAGAATGATTTCAAGATTAAATAATCATTGTAATTCTTTCTAGATATTCATTTTGAGACTACGGATTTGTGAAATGTTCTGCTTATCTCTAAGAGATCTCATGTTTTTGTTTGAAGTACACAAAGATATTATAATATCTTGTATAATTTTCATCAGATCTGTCATCTCATCAATAAAAAAGTTATTGTATGACTTACCAATCGATGCGCAACAGTGGAGTTATCTGCTACGTAGATTACATTAATCTGTAATACACAAATATAATAATTTAAATTAATACAGTTTCCAGAAATTAATATGTCAAAAGTAATTACTGGACGCACTAAATTTTATATTTATCTATTAAGTAAATGTTTAATAAAATAATTATATAACTTTCGAAAAAACTATTCATTAAGTGAACTCCTTTACATTTCATAAATAAAAATCTTCTTTACTAATTTTTATTTCTTAAATTATTTCAATAAACGATTCAATTAATGAAAAATGGACTATATACTTCCGCATAAGATATATATAATACAAATTAATTATACTTACTCCAACGTTGCTCCTCCAGCGCCTGATGCCTCTGCTAGGCCGCCTCCTCCTCCTCCTCTCAAGCGGTCCTAATTGTCAGCTTCGTAGGATTTTCTCGATGCGACATTTTCTCCGCATTATCTTCATTATTATTATCTTCAAACTCACGATTGAACAAACGATTCGATTCGAGGAAGCAGATATTTTTGTACATAATATAATATACAAAAATTAATTACACTCATCACCTCAGGCAGTTCAAGTTGTTAGTTCCATAGAACTTCTTCACTCGCGAAAACGCGCGTAACTATGATCGCGCGACACCTTACACGGCACTCCCGAAGTTAATGCGACGCGACGAACCGGCTACGGTTCGTTTATTCAATTAAATCGGCGGCAATGGGTATGTTAGCTTCCTTGTCGTACTAAGCCGCACTTCAGGATGTTGAGCACCTCCACGTCGAGCGGTTATCATCTGCGAAAAGTCATTATCGGTACATTTAAAAAAATGTATCGGTCAATTTGTTGCGGAATATTTAAAGCATTATGAAATTAATATCAACAGTTTTATTCAAAGCATCACGATTTAATTACAAACAATCGATTGATATGAGAACTCATTGTTACTTTGACTCATTTAATTCGATGCTTTGTACATTTTGCACTATATTTTTACACATACATGTAATAAATCCGTTATCTAAATAAAATATAAAATAAATATAAAAATTACTTTATAACTTATGCGTTAACGCGACAATATTGTTGGTCATTTTTCTCGTTTTAGATTGTCAGATTGCATTACGTTTTATACTATACTCACAGAAACGCCAATAATTACGATCGTGTTCGCGCGAACTAATTATCAAAATATCGTACGAATTTGCACTTCCGAATTTCCAAATTCAAGATAAAATACCTTAGTCTTGTACGTATTAATATAATTATTCGTCACTTAAATTATCAAACCTAATAATATGTTATCCTTCGTACGTTATACGGCGCGAAATATTTATTTCGATAAAGAGTCGCCATTTCGATGTGCTTACAAATCGCGAGCAAATGATCGCTTATTGTAGTTACTAGGTGTGCTAATGTTTGATATCGCGTTTCGAGCAACAATACGAAGATACGCGGAGCCGCTCGTGCCGCTACCTGTTTACTCGAGCGTTGGCGTGCGAATGGCGGAGTCGATCTTGTGTACGCAGCGGTACGCCATACGCCGCATAAACAAACGCTAAGACCGCACACTGGCCGCGAGCTGTCGTTTCCACGAAATATTTAACTGTAAATAAACGTACACCGGAACAGTCTTTTCCTCCCGTTTCAAAGTAATTCTGATGAATCGACTATTATCAAATATCTCGCTCTTTGCTTCGTGAAACTCGATTTGGCGACTCGCATGTTATTCCGCGCTCTTGATCCGTGATCAGAATCGAATGGACGAGTCACACTTAAATCGTGCCGAGAGCTGTGGAAAATACAGTTCAAAAGCAAATATCGTGAAAGAAATATACGACGCTCGTAAATACCGCACAATAAAACGATAATTTATTGTTACGTTCGCTGTCGCTCCGATTCCTGTTTTATGCGAGTAAATCGCGCAGTCGGCTTCGACAAATACCTGTTGCCTTGATCCACTTACGAGTCGTTAATCGCGGGATTAATTAATTCCGCGGATGGTTAATTGCTAGTAATTGTTGGAAATAATCGGGTTTATGTCTCAAGGTGTAACGCTACGATATGCAGAGCGATTCGCACTATTACCTGCCTTCTCGAATGTTGGCATATGAATAATAGCGACAACCTTTGATACGCAACAACACACAATATGCAAAGCACGTGCCAATCAATTTATCGATGAAATATTTAACGGATTCCATAATAAATGCTGGCTGTTCAGTTTTTGTTTCTTATTTCCATTTAATTTCAATATGATTATGTGATAACGTGATAATGTGATAATGAATGATCTACCAGCGCACAATAAATTTAACACTTTGGTTATTCGTTCATTCGTTAATATAAATTTATCTCATCTTGAATATATATTTATACCAAAATTATTGTATATTTTTACGAAATAACATTTATATCTTTTACATTGATTTCTTATTATTTCTTTCTATTAAATTTTTAAATCCCAAAGAAATTAAATTATGTGATTTTAATAGAGATATGAGATTTTAATAAAGAATTTTTTCACAATTTTCTCTCAATAAATCAATAATATAAAAATTGCATAATTTTTTATTTATTAATCCTCACTCCTCGCCGGACGTAAAATTTAAAGAAAAATAACATCAACAGATTACATAATTTTTGTTTTCCGATAAAACCGTGAAGCTGTCGCGTGTAATAGAAATACTCGTTCAGCAGATCGTTACAATTTTAACCGGTTTCGCTACTTCAGATCTACACTCTTTGCAATTTCGCCAGTTTATTAAAAAGAAAAACATCCCGGTAGAATTTTCCGTCGGAGGATGGAGCGGAAGTCTAGCGCTCGCGCGAGAGGGCTTCGAGATCGCTTTCCGATAACGCGCGCGCGCGCGCGCGAACCAAGCCGGTCGCGTCGGCAGATTTAAGACATCGATAATCGCTCGTCCGACTGCCGGCCGGACGATAAATCGATCGCCGCTCGTAAATCTCGCGGCAACGTAAGTTTCGCCGCTGCGATTTACTACGCCGTCGGCGAATTCCGCCCGCTCGCGAAAGTTCTCGTATATATAGAATTAAATTCGCATCAACGGCCGCGACTTTTTCGCCGTATGCGCCATGCTCCGCGAGTTCTTTTCCAAGGCGAACTTCCGAATTCGTCTACCTATCGGTCCTTTTTTCGGCGAGCGGCGCGCGCCAGATGGCCGCCGCTTCTTGCCCGCTCCGGCGTTCCGCGAATCCGTAATTACGGACGCGCGTGCTTCGACACAGAACCGCTAGAGATAGGTATTATAGATAGGTATTGGCATGCCATTCGATTCGAATTACTGCAAGGCATGCGACACGGTATTCAATATTTCTGCGAAGGCACCCGGTGACATACTGTTCGAGCGCTTGCTATTTCTTCGTTCCACCCTGACAGTGATGCATTAAGATTATTATTCACTGCTGCATGACGATTATATTAATTTATCTAGTGTTATTCTTACAACAGCAGTATCGAATTAGTAAAATCTCTCGCTTCGTATTTATTATTGCGCAAATATGTCTGTCATAATCAATTTTGAATAAATGAAATGCAATAAAAAGTTACGATAAATTGGAAACTATTATTGATAAAGCAATATTTATCATTAATTAAAAGGGTAAACAACATTACATTTATCCCGCTTTAAACTTTCCTACAATACACACAAATTTACGCATGGATTAATCTGGCGCGTTCTATACTTCAATAAATTTTATTTCTATACAATTATATTCCCACGCAAATTTATTTAAAATAACTTTTTACGAAAAATAATAATCACGGACGAAAAATTTGCGATCAGAATATTCTCTCTTATTGCGAATTTTCATCAAAAAGTACTTTTATTAAAAATAATGTAAAAATAATTACTTTTGCAAAAGAAATCTTTAACCGCCATGTAAGTTGCAGACGTAATGCTCTAACGGAAGTTTTGAGATTTTAGTGCTGTTATTTACGAGCCTCTTAGAATAAAGTAGTAGCTGCAGGGCACAGAAAGTCGTTAAAGTTTCACCAAAATTTTGCTGCAATTTTGCCACAGTATGTATAGTCATATGCACGCAATCATATCTGTCTCTGTCCTACCGCAGATAAAATATGCAGCGATTGTGTGAAAGATAGCCGCACTACAATTGTAGAAAAATCTGACCTTTCAGTTTTGGAGTAGTTGTTAGACTTTTAAAAAATTCCAAAGTAAAAAAAATTGTAATAAAATTAATTTCATTGTCATCAAATTCATTAAATTTGGATATTGACTAAAATAACAAAATATTTTTACCAATAATTTCTTTCTGTTTTATTACAGAATGATATTTCTCTATATTAAGCATTTTGCTTTATAATATATTTTCAAAATTTTTGTTCGATTATTTCTTTTAATTTGCGAATGTAATATATTTTGTAGAATTGCAGTTCCATCATCCAATGAAAAATGTAGCATTTCAAATGCATGTCTGTTTCCGTGGGATTAAAATTTGCATACCGCTTTAAAGCTCTATCTCGCCGAAATTGAGCCACCACCACAGGGCGAAGCAAAGATTAACGTTAAATTTCCCAGCTGAATAATGGCGGGCTCACCGTTTGCGGCTACGATTTCCTGCCGTGTAAGCATTGTCCGCAATGTGCGATATTTTCCGCAAATTTTTTCCGTAACAGCAATTTTTTCCGGATTTCAATAAAGCGCTAGATACATGTTCGAATATTTGTAAGTCGGTTAACGCAGTCAAGATGTCGCGAGAAAATATTCAATGAATTCCGTCACCTCACGTGCTCTTAGATCCCTATATGGAATTTCTCTTTATATCCTGAGCTTTTGGTCAAATTCTAAAATACTTCGTCGCGGAATATTTCGCGCTCGGAAGCACCTTGTCGATAAATTTATTGATGATAAATTGCTTGAAATTTGTTCGATCATATTTCTATCCATTATGCATTCTTTGTTATAATGCTCAATCTCCACACGTGTATTTGTGTCTTTAGACATAATTGCACATTATTTTCGTCAATCATAAAAGAAACTGGCATTAATCTCTAAATATGTTTATAAATATGTATATTATTTTCATATAACGATGTATTAAAGAAATTTGAAGAATATAACATTTATATACAATAAGTCACAATAATAATAAAATTCAAATATTAAATAGAAAACAAAAATATCACTTTTGTTTAATACGAATGTATTCAGTTATATTCTATTCAGTAAACAGAACTGCTATAATGTTTATTTTAAAAAAATCGTAGAAAAAAATTGATATTTTATATAATTTATTTAAATATTATTTTTTAAATGCATTTCTCTTTTGTTAGATTTGAATAACACATATTGTTCAATATACATATTGTACAATATACATATTTGTTATAACAAATTTCTTTAAAAAGCTGACAATAAACTTAATACTTTCAGTAACAGATAATTAAAACGAAAAAGATAATTACAGTAACTAATATATAATAATCTATAATAGTGTAAAAAATTATCAAAATTGTAGTTGATTGGAATAAACTGTTGTTGTTAACCAAAGTTCAATATCCAAAACAGATTTTATCATGTTACAAGCTTTAACCGCAGTAAACCTTGCATGCATTTATACGTTGCGACAGTCGCGTAAAACAAACACATTACATACGCCATAGAATTTCATACAAATAAAAACAACAAATCCGTATATGTATTCCAGCGATTAACTCCTTACCAAAATAAACAGAATAATTTGGCAACTGCAAAACGAAATAACGTTCAAACGAACAATTTTATTCAACTTTTACTTCATTATGTTTTTAAATATAATTGAAAATTATGTACTTAAATTACATAGTAAAAATATAATTACGCGATGTTTTGTATTTGTTGTAGTTGTATTCAAGTGAGATTTTCTCTACTTGTCCATTTCGAATCGTCGGAATTCACTACCTCGTGACGTTCTGCAGGATGAGAGTCGGAAAGTAAGCTTACAAAAAAAAAATAAAGAGAGAATCACAAGAAGAGACAGAGCCATAAGTAAAAGACTGAGGCTGCGTGTTAACAGAGCGAAAAAATCCGAGGATGACGGATGCGTTCTCGAGTTTCATTGTTTCTGACAACGACAGACGTTGCTTTTACATATATTTGGAGAATCAAAGTTAATTCTGTTCTATATCACTTCGCGAAGTATATATATATCTCTGTAAATTTAATTTTGCAGTCAAGAGATATGCATAAATGATTTACAGACTTTACCGACAATAATTCAGATAATAAATCACGCACTCTAAGATTTAAAAAAGAAACTGAATATTATATAAAATAAATTTCGTATAAACTAATAATTTCCTCATTAATTTTATACGAACAATTAAAGAATTCACACCGATCAAAAGTCTCGGCTAACGAAATAAAAATTGAACTGGCGCGCTTCTTTCTTTCACCTCTCTTCATGAGAGAAGACTTCATCCGTAAAGGAAACAGCAGCCGTGTGCCGAAAGGATGGGAAAACTTGAGGATTAGTTACCCCCCCCCTCTCTCTCTCTCTCTTCTCGACTCCGCGCGTTTCTTAGTGCGACGTCTCGGACACCTGCTCGTTAACCCAAAGAGACTGGAAAAAGGTTACAAAGGGATGGTGGTGCATCATGAGGAGGGAACGGGGCGTCCTGGAAAAGTCCCTGGCGTGTAATTACTCCCGGACTTCTTATTACTCGTCGAGCCCCACAGAGCTGTTTTCGCGTTCTCTCGTCATTCTCATTCTCTTCGTTCTCTTCTTTCCCTCGTCTCCATATTTGTAATCCTTTGCCTTATTTTCTCCTATTTTCATCGCTTATCTTTTTTGCAACGGCATGTCGTCGGTTGCAAATACAGATCGTGATTCGCAGGGAATTCGATGGATGAACGATTATACGCGTCTGACTTATCGCAGGCTATAACTACTTACGCGTGTCAAAATAAGTATTCAGAGTGACATGTCGCAAATTGCACGTCATAACTATAATTTTCGAGTAATTTATATCTCATGTTGAATAGCGAAATATGATGTTAAAGTTCCCAGTAATTTCTTGGAAGAAATCTAAAGGATGATACAAGGAAATGTAGATTCTCTACAGAGAGAGAGCGTCAGATTCTAGTTATTTGCAGCACAGAGCTCTTATTTTATAAGAGTTCTCATCCCGAAATAATCCTGAAATAATTCCTAAAATTATCCACTTCAATGGCTGCATTGTTTTTCACCGAAATGCTAATTCGTGTAATATAGCTCGCTCTAAAACGCAATCTGCGCAATCATGGACTTTAATTAATCCGCCAAAGCTTGCACACGTTGCAAACGTATGCCTTTTTTTAATATGAACACAACGCTAATGATTTCTAATTATTATAACATTACATTAATAGATTAATATAATGTTTTTAGAACCGATGATCATTCGGCAGTAATTTTTTAGTTCCAATAAAACAGACCATTTAAAAAGTAATTATATGGTAAAATAAAAATTTCATTTGTCAAACAAATTTAATATATAATAATTTCTTAAACAATCATATTTTTTTACGAGATATAAATAAAAAATGAATTTTAACTTTTTCTATCCTGCTGCATCAAGTATGTATTGTTATAATTTTTAATATTATTTTCAAGTTAAGTTTCTTGTATCCTGCTTTTATGTTTCCCCTATATTGCACTGTTACTAATAAAAATGTGTGTACATGATGTGTAAATGCGTGTGATTGTCCGCAGTATATCGAGCTCGGGTCCGTGGGTTTGCTAAGCCCAAATGACTGTGCGGATCAGTCATCCCTGCGGAATAAACAATCATTTCTCCAGCATAGCGAAATACTGCCATCAAATAGATAATTAAGTTATACATATATATAAATATTTTATTACATATATTTATTTATATGTGTAATCTATATTACTAATAAATCTCTTATACCCAATTCGGCTAGCACGGATATATCTATCAAGTAAGATAAGATGACGTGAAACTCCCCGTTTCATAATTGATGTCTTGAACTCTTGTTACTCAGTGCGCGTTCTCCCAACGGGCCTGTCAGCGCTTTCCCGTTTTCGTTCCGAAAATACGGAACGATAGTGATGTATACTGCGACAGATGCGGCATGATTACTTAAGATGACAGGCCTCTAATCCCGCCGCTCGTACTCCCTTATTCTATGTTCTTTTCGATTTCTCTTAATATAATATGTTACTGAGATACGTATTTATTTTTAACTTGAACTCCTTCAAGGCACGACAAATCCGTGCGGAATCCTAAAGCGAAAATAATATGCTTGTTTGCGGCATGAAAACGCTTGTTAAGGAAATACTTTACCAAGCGCGGAGTCGCGAGTAACGAGCCAAATAATTAAGAAGAACAAGAATTCCAGAAGCAATTCCTGAAATTAATCTTTTCTTAGCCAAGACTTAATGAGAACTCGTAGTAATTCGTTTCTTACTTTTTCTCAACTTTAGTAATGAAAGCTAATAAAAAACTTTTGGGATAAAGTGGCTTCCGTATTAATTGGAAGGTAGTAATATAATTTTTAAGTTACACCCCTGCACGCGAACAGATTTAAGCGCGATCCAACGCGGGCGCAGCTGTCTAACGAAAGCTCCGATTCAATATCGCGTCGCAACAACGGAAGAAAACAACTTTCCCAGATATTCAAATTAGGACAATGGAAATTTTATTCGTCGCGGTAGGCAATGAGCGGCAAGCCGCGTAATGTCGGCGTATATTGTGTGCATCGTGAAATTAAATTTTTAATCGAGCCTTTGTGCATTTTTTGCATTTAAGCTTACCACTTCCGATCCAGTGGCGAAATTGCTCAATCTATTTGTGTCGAAACGCTTTTAAATAGCAATGAATCCTATGCTCAAAAAATTATTTGTACAAAAACCTCAAAAATGGTAAAAATCTTCTTTATGAAAAATACGAATGCATATAATAGCGACTATAAAGATCATTAATCGTTGTTAAATGTTCCGTATGCACAACGGATTAACATTTTCTCTTCTTCGTAATAAATGAAGTAACAATAAAATTTTGTTACGATAAAAATATGTAATTTTTTCATCGAGCAAATCTTTTTTTATCGCTCCCATATAATTTTTTTTTCAAGGAAAACCATTTTCCGTCTTGCAGTTCGATACAGATGGACCGGATATACGAATCCGAGTGAAATCTCAAGCTCGTCTCACGTCGTGTTCAACAGTCCGTCGTGGAACCCGAGACCGAAATGTCTGCGCAAAATTTATATCCTCGCGAAAGGTGTCGCCCGTACAACATACGTGCTCGTAAAAAAACGAGTCCCGAAATACACGGAACTTCGCGCTATGAAATATACCATTGCCGACGGGCTCGACCTACCGCCTGCAAATATGGCGTAAGTCTTCGTTGGATGTAAATATTACATATGGATTCCCATTTCGCATTTAACTCTGTCTCCTGTTACCGATGTCGTCCGGATTTCTTTCCGGTAAAAATTGAGCAGTTCAGACAAACCGTGAGATTTGTGGGCGGAGAATTGTGGACTTTGTGATTTATGATCAAATTTTTTTTCTAAATTTATTAGAAAAATCTTTGACTTAAATTTTATTAAAATCATAATTCATCTTTCCTCCGAAAAATGAAAAAGAATATTCTCACTTTGCCACACTTTTATATTTATATTTAACATTTTATGTAAAATGTCCAATGTTCTTCAAATAAATTTTAATCATCAATAAGCAGCGATTATCTATTGCAGCCTATCAATTAATGATAAAAGTAGCTTGCTTAAATTAAAATTAACATTAAATCAAATTTCGTCGTTTAGGTATATAACGAAATGACGCTCCATCTCTCTGTACGATATATAAGAGATATCCTATCTAAATATTTTCTTAGTATGAACGGATACGTAAATCCCTCAGTGTGGATAATTTTACTCGTTAGTTACCCTGTTTAATGACTTTAGTTAAGCTAAACGTAACTTATGCTATAAATCACTATAGTTGTCCTGACCAGATAAATCGCTCTGAAGGCAAGAGGGCACCGGGGAAGAGTTTCACCGCCAGTTTGCCTGAAAAGCCCAGCAACGCGATTCAACCTCATCTATTTCTTCCCATACCGCCGTGTCGACTTTTCAATTTTAACTCCGCGCTTCTTTGTTCTTTGATTGTTCATGTATGATAGTACCTCTATTCCTTTGCCTCCCTCTATACGTCGAGTCACTGCTCGAGACAGAGGGAGGAAAATGGCAAAAGGGCAAGCAGCGAGCAAAGGGAAAGACGAACTTGACACGCCTTCGTTTTTCCGTTGGTATTCTGTACAAAAGAAAACTATTTCACACGCGTCTCTTCCATTTCAGATTTTCGATTATATACGGCTTTAAAGAATATGATTTGGACATGCATCTCCCTTTTTAACAAAGAATAAAAAAGATTCCTATCTGATCGCTGAAAATTTTGTTCTTTCTAAACTTTCAGAAATTTACATGCGAAAAATTGAATTCAGCTCAACATTCACCCATTCAGAATGAAAATGACTTTATTTCTTTTTCGATTTGGCTTGGTTAAGTGATACTTTTTTACAGTACCCATTATTGGAACAATGCTGGTTTCTTGCATCATGTGAGAAGCTGTTTGCAGGACCGATCTCCGCAAGGACGCCGGTAAATTGTGTTTGTTGCGTTACGACGAAAACCAGTAAAAACGTGCGACGAGGCTACGGTGAAATGAAATTTCGCCACAGGATACCAGCTGTGCCAACCAGCCAGCTGTGAGATAATAGCGGTTGGCAATGTAATACCCAACGGCTGTTCGATTTACACTACACTTTTACTTAGCTAACAGAATCGAGGACGACTTCTTTAGAATTGTAACAATGCAGGCAGTATATAGTACATTCAATATATTGGACGTGTTTGAAAGGATCCGTATACATAAAAGTGTGCGCAGAAAACAATATATATGTATCTTATATACGTTTAGATATAAATAAAAGTTTTAATATTGGAAGCACGTAATTGATAATTTCTACGAAAAACTAGAATCGTTTTCTTTTTATCAAAAGTAAAAATTAGAGACGTCAACGTATAGATTTTTTATAGTTTCTAAAACCGCAACGGTTTAGTTTTCAGTTCTCTCAAAATTTCAATATTTTAAAACAACCGTTTTTGAGTAATAATTTCTCCAAGCTCCTTTTCTATTATTTATGAAAGGTAAACTGAAGAAAAGCTTGAAAGCATGTACGAAACCAGCTATAATTTTCACAAGACAACAAGAAGTAATTTAACTGGTTTTAAATTTAACTTCATATTATTCAGAGATGACGTGGAATATTTCACGTTCTGAAACTTTTCGCGAATCTTGTTCCTTCTATCTGCCGTACCTTTCACCCGCTTTCTAGCTCAAGTTAAGGTAGTTCCGCGTCGCAATTTCGTCGTAAAAGTGAGATGACACTCGGAGTGTCGGTCGCGCAATTGCGTGTAACGTCAGGCTGTACGAAAGTATCGCGTTGGCGATAGTATGCCAGCAGGAAGCCCGCACGCTGTAAACACTCACGTATTCTTAATCGTGTCAGACCGCGCACGGTATAAACTTAATCACGATGGTAGTTTTCGGTCGCGCACTCTCCAAGTCATTCCGGGCGGCCCGAGTGGAAATAATCGCGACGTGCTCAGACGCGGCTGAGTAACTTGCAACTGTACTACTTGTGTCCCGCGCGGTTACTTTAGTCCGTATTCTCACCGCGCGTACATTTACCGCTATAACTGCAACTCTGTGAGCCTGACTTTTATTTAACTAATACACAGAATTGTCTTGCATCTCACTACCGCAGTTGTTCTCAAATAATGCGCTACGGTGCGCTGAGCATGCAGCAAATTTTGCCAGAAATGGTATCGTGAAACTTTGGATAATACGTTGTCCCAGAAAAATTTATAAACAATTGTATTTAATGTAACTTTTACTGAGGTTTACCGCAATACAGTAAGTCGGTTATTTAATGATTAATAATAATTATTAGCTAACTAATCTAATAATTATTTTGTGTTCTTTTATTGTATATTATGTTGAACATATCAATCGTATCCGTTTATGTCTTTATACAGAAATTTATCTCTAACATCTATCTGTAATATCTGTAGTTTGGAAATTGTATTACACATTTCATCGTGTCGGAACTTGCGTGCGCGAATATTCCAGGTTTCGCTCTAATCGTAATACTCAAATCAACCGTGCAATAGTATGTGTTGGGCGTAATAGACACATCCAAAGTTACGCGAACAGCAAAGTCTCGATAGTGCATTACACATCGTGAAATTTTGGACTGTTCCCGGTCGTGACAGCTAGTTTATGGTTTCCTCTTCCGACGCTTAAGCACAGAGTAATACCGAAGTCAACGTTTTACACCGTTCATAGGTATTGTAAGCAACTAAAAGTGAATTTTACCGTTTACTCGTGACTAATACTAATGCGTTCGTTTGTACGTTTCATTAAGTTATTAATTGGGTTGTAACAATGGACTATTACGTTTATCCAACCACGCAAGAACGATCGAATCGATTCTGTCCGATATTCAGTTATACTGCATACTACAAATCTGTGGATTTATATCGAAGAAATTAATTATGTACGTTAAGTCGTACATATATGAGTGGTATTATGCTGAAATTATATATGTGAATACATCTAGACTATTTAAACAAGTTTATAATGTAATACTTTCTCAACTATGATACAACATTACAATACGATAAAGATAATTTCAATGTTGAGCTAATCAAGATTGGAAATCAATTAGTAAGAGGAAGTAAAAGGATTTCGTTTTAATTATTTATCTCCGTGATTTTTCCTTCGTCATTTTTTCTCTCTTCGCTATTTAGCCAACAACAATTTACAAAATTCGTATTCTGTTAATAATGTTGGCACAATGTACCCGATGTGCTGAACGATGCTATCTCTCTTCCTTTCCTCGCCACAAATTTTTAATCATACTACCGTAAATATCGGAATGTACCGTTAGACACATTTATTATTGCCGATCTGAACGAGAGCCGATGCACTAACCGGCGTGTTTGCGCGGTTGATACTGATTCTCCGCGAGATGCGAAACCAGTGCAGTTTTAATCTCGAAATTGCGGATGTCACACAGTTCTCGATAAAACCACGCCGTGCGAAGGTTCGATTAAACGCGCTGCGAATTGGCTCTTGCCCGTAAAACATCTCGTCTGGCACATTTCCTGAATTCCTGTATCTTTTATTTATAAGCTCTATTGACGGAAACGACTGATTTTGATTCTCGGATTTGCCTCGGTTCATATGCAATTAATCGACAATATAACATGATACATAAATGATAGATATACTAGATGGGTATTCGATATTACTTATTACTTATTGATGTTATAACATACAATAAATAGAATGCTTGTGATTATTGGTTATGTTGCCAACTCGTTATTTATAAAACATTTAAACAAATCCTTATTAAATTAAGCGCATATATAATGTGGCAATTAAATTCCAGAATAAAGTATTGTTATTTACGAAAAGTTTTATGAAATAAGTGAGACTTTTGTGAATTTATGCCTGTCGAGTTTTCAAATGTTTTGTAATGACGTATAGCGTTCCTTTTTAATCTCTTCTTTCTCTATAACAGATTACGTCGTAAGCAATTCCCTTTATGGAGATGTTAATGTAGTTTGCACACTTTACAGCTACAGACCGGATAAACTGTTTACGGACATCCCGTAGTTATCGAATTATCCTGATACGCCGATATGGAGTCGAAGCATTGCAAAGAGAAATGCAGCAATATCGGAATATTATCGACTGCCCTATCTCGTTGCTCGCAATCGAATTCGAATATCGGATTCGTAGTTGGCTGAGATATCGGCTCGACAAGAACGCGATTATGAATTAGAAGACCTTAAATGGATGCTTTCCATATTGATGATTCAAAGATTATATAGAAGTATTCAACTATGTCATATTAATACTATTACTAATAGGGCGATGTGAACCTTCGCGATTATCATAAACGAGACCAAAACAAAGGTGTTAAAGTAGTTCGTATAAATTAAGCGTACATAAATTAAACTCTTGCATTGCATTCACGCAGAAAAAACCATGCCTATCCATCACGCGGAGTAAAACTTCGTTTAATTATTAGCTTCCAGGTCTGTTGGGATTTCAAAATGCGAATATTTATAAAATTGATATGGCATTTAACTGTCCATTATTTGTCTATATTTGTCCATAAATGAGCGTTTTTTGCCCATTTTGCAAAAAAATCATTTTTTTGCTTCACTATTTTAAAAGTTACTTAATATTGTACCCATACATATATTAAATTATTTGAACCAAATTATCACAACGTAACGGACAAGATATGAAAATGATTTGTTAATTTTTTGCTTTTTTTGCTTCTAAAACTAATTTTTTTACTTTAGTTTTTAAAAAGTTACGCGGCACGATAGCTTAATATTAAATAACTTTTTAAAAACTAAAGCAAAATTACCAAATAATTTTTATATCTTATTCGTTGTGATAATTTGGCTCAGGTGGTTTAATATATAGGTAGATATATGTATAAGTTTTTTTTAATTATACATGAACTCCGATTTACTATCATTTGTCTACATTTATCTAAATAAATGAGATGTCAACTTTATAAACTTTCCTTTAGTTCCATTATTAAGACGAAAAACGGCGAGAAACGGACATACAGGATGAACGAATTGATGCATTACACGCCAATCCGTTTGCTGTGTTATCAACGTCGTGAAACGACAATTGAAATTGCATCTGTGGCAATTGAAATTTTTAACTCGCCGTTTATCGTCCTCCGATACTTTTCACTCTCCAGTCACACGTTAGTACGCTGTTACACTGCGCGCTTCAAGCATATCAACGATCAACAACGCGGGCGCGTTTCCTTTCGGCTTGGACGTCGCCGCAACCCTCATATACCACGTTGCATCGACGTGCAGAGCCACCCCTGCCTGCGATCCCTCGACTCCCGCCGTTGGTTCGCGCGATCGAACTGGAATTGAAACCCTACCCCTTTTATACCATGGAAAAGAGAGCCGCCATCATTCCGCGAACCAATCGGTGTGTGGCTCTTTTCAACCCCAAAATAAATAAAAAGCTTGCGGACAGAAGAGCGGATAAGGCAAGGTAAGGTAAAGGAGGAGTAGGAATGGAAAAGAAAAATAAAATTCGAGGAAGGCGCTTTTCACAGCAATTTACTCCACCGAAAATGTTCCGCGACTGTCGTGGCAATCTTATGTAAATATCAAACATAGTCTTTTTCGTGAAAAACGCACGAAATAAAAAGTAGAACTTAAAGGTATAAAAAGTAATAAAAAAAATAAATAAAAAAGTAATAAAAAGAGTCTAAATATTTGAAGAAGTCTAAAATAGCATCAAAGGCCAAAATTGTTGGTGTTACTGTTACACGGTTCGCAAAGTCAGTGTATGCAAAAACCTATTCCAAAGAATTCCAAGTCGTAATTCTTGATAAGATAGTATAGATGATTATATATTAAGAAATCCAATTATATTTAAATAAAGAAAGCAGTTATCTCTCTCGTGGTTCAATGTTTATTGCAATGCTTTTCCTACGGATTAAGCATTTATTAAGCTAGGTGATAAAACTGCGCGAAGTTGGAACGTGCAGTAGAATGAGATTCTTGCTTAAGTTGCTCATTATAGTTGCAGCATATGCTGTACTGTCCCGTTAGATAAAGTAAACAATGTTTACATAGCGGAACATTTACAAGTTTCTATAAGCTACGTATAATTTAAAGGATTCTTGCGTAGGCAGCAAAAATAGTCAGAAAAGGTTGCAATTATTAATGGTCTAATAATCTAAATAAGTAAAATGATAATCATGCTCAATATTACACGATAAACTATTATATACTAAACTATATTTATTCATTTACTGCAGTTTTAACGATTGTAAAAAATATATATTTATTCGTTATAATTTTAATGATTAAAAAAAATGTATCTAAAAAATAGCTCGAGTTTATTTCACATCTACATATGATATAAAATATAATACAACTATTACCGTTATTTTTTTTAATTGTATTTTTTATTAATTGTATAAATTTAATTATATTTTTTAATTTATATTTACGATTTGCAACAAACTCATTATAAGTACACTCGAGAAACATTTAAATTTGCTAATAGTCTTTTTACTTATTTTGAATGTATTTTTAGAATTGTTTTTCAAGTCGTGAATACAATCATAATCAGGAATGTAACTTGTATAGGGAACTTTGACAATCCCCTCTATAAAATATATAAAAAAGATTACTAAACATACAAATTGTAATATTTTGCGAAAATTTATCAATTTATACTTTGCTAAATGTTTTTATTACAATCTTTATTAAAAAAAGTCTTGAGATTTTTTTCATTGCTTGGTACAACATTTGTAAATGCTTCAATTACACTTGTGACTGTAAAATCTTAATGCTTCAATTATTTTGCAAGTATCGTAAGCACTTCTATTACCTTTGAGAAAACGCTTTATGCGGTAAAACGCATTTTGCTTTAACAAACCACTTGTTATGTCTGATTGTATTCACCAGTTAGCTATTACCCTTCGTGTTACTTATTTTCTCGAACGTGATGCTACCGCCAGTACAGTACAGTAAATGCAATTAGCAGCTTTGCCGGGGGGAGAACTCATTTTGGAGCGGGATCTGCGCGATGCTAAGCTTACACGGTCTTATTACGCGGCTTATTTCGCTGCGAGTTATGCAGGCAGAACACAGTCTCGAACGTAGACGTGAAGAAAATTAGATCAGCGCGAAAGGTGCAAAATTAAGGAGCTGGAAAGTTAACGCTTTGCGTCTTCCGTCATTTCCCATGCGAACACGGGCTAATTTTAGATCTATTAGACACAATGAGGCAAGCAGAGTGTTTTCCAAGATGATAATACTCACAAATGTAGACGGAAAATTTATTATACAATCCTTATACATATACATACACCGGAAATAATTAAGATACAAGTAGTAGTTGAAGCAATATATAAATTTTAATCGGATTTCCGAAATTTACGTTACCTACATGTAACTTTCGCGATAGCTGGCTTGAGTGAAGCAATCCTACTATATGCGTACATAATCCATCAAGCTTGGCAATTCGTGGGTAGTAATTACGCGAAGCGTAAAAAATGATGAATTTCTGCGGGCCAAGAAGTAAAGAAACTTTCTAGATTACGCTGTTATCCTGTTTTTGGAAAATAATTGGGCCACATTTTTCCTGACCCTATTGTTCCTGCTATACGAGGTTTAATCTCGGTAATCCCCGAATAATAAAATACAAACTGTAAAATTACACAGATATGAGGTAAACATAAATTAATCTAATATCCGATTATTTATCTTCCTTTTAAAAGAAAGGATATTGCGAGAGAAGACAAAGTATATTAGTTTTTCGTCAGATTCTTTAGTGCAAAAAAGAAAAGTTGTAATGTTCGTTATGATTTTCAAATAAAACATTGTTTAGCGAGGAGTAGCAAAATGATAGTAGAAAATATAATCTATACTGTATTTATTGCTTTATTATATAATTTATTATCAATTTTGCAAAGTCATTATAAAACTATGAATGTATAAGATGTATAAATTTATCGCCCATTATTGTGTAGATTTATAAATTATATCTGCATCGTTAATTTTTGTAATTTATACAATCAAACATACAAATGGAACTTGCAGATTTTTTATTTCGAACGTAAAACAAGAGGAAATTATTCCATAATTTTCAACTATAAAAGGACGCTATTCTGTCTGTCATTGGGAGGTCTTGGCCTATCTTTATGCGGTACGTACGAGTGTTCAGAATCGCGAACTTTTAATTAGCGTCCTGCGGAACTGAGCCAAAGAACAAGAGAACTGTCAAGAATACGAGAAGGAAGGCTATGCGAATAGAAAAACTTCCTTGCTCCTTTAACAGAAATCACGCCCGTGTTCGCGGTGAGAAATGCTTCTTCTTTTCTTTCATTATCCGGCTTTTTCTCATAAGCGTTCATGTCATAAGATGCATCCTGCCAGCACGTCTGCGAATGATATCTGCCCCTCACTTCTCAAAAGTTCGTGCGAGATCATAAAAGAGTTAGAAAATGCCTCACGTATGAAAATAATTTCGCGTTCCGCGTGAATTATGGTAGAATTTATGCCACGATCGTCGTTTGTGAGAAAATACATCGAACACTGGATTTAAGATTTTATTTAGAATGTAAACATTAGAACCGAAAAGACGAAAATTCAATCGCACGAATAAAGAATAAATATTTGCTCATTGATGTAATCGGAATATTAAAATATTATCCAGCTTGTAATAAAATATAATTCACGGATTTATAACATTTTACGGAGAAGAATTGCAAAATACCATAGCTGTTTATAAGTTTATTTCACAAGACGCTCTCTTACGTAAGCAGAATGCTTAAATGTCTGTTTATTCGATGAAGAGCAATTCACTGATATTTCGCTAGATATTTCAGCTATGGCATAACAACTGGGTTACCAGAAGTTATCCGGCTTAGCAGCTGCACCTATCTGAATTTGCGGATGTCGCGGAGGCGGCGACATTGATTGACGTATAGTTTTCGCTTCCGCTAAGTTAGGCAGTCTATTGGCGCAGAAACCTGGGACACGACGCACCGTGACGGAATCCAAATCGATTTAAAATCGATTTTTCTTGAACAAAGATTTAGTAAATACCATTCTTATCACAATTTTATACCATTGAAATTTAAATATGTCAATAAAATTAATCATCAAATTTAAATTCTAAAATTTATTAGATTTACAACGATTTATATAAAATGCATAATTTCTATCTTTTTTAAAAAAGTTATATTTACATAATAAAAATATTATTTTCTTAAAATGCACATTATATGTAAAATAATGTATATAGGAATAAATAGAAAATAAGATTTAATTATTTAACTGCATCTTAAAATTGTAAAGTTAAACAATTTTCTATATTTTCACTCTTATTTATTCGATTTGACTAATATTACTGTCACTATACATTTTTACAGGCTATAAAATTAGATTAGATTAAATTTTACATTGCTGGGTTAAAAAGAAGAAGTGGTTGTTGTGTATATCTTCATCTTCACTTACGATAAATTTATATCATCACGTTTATTTAGCATTATTAAATCGTACTAGGCAACTTTGAACAATGTAATTTATATTAATGGTGGTCGCGAAAGCGTCTTAAAGTCTTCTTAGGGCATTGGAGCCCTCTGCGCGATGGCATTTGCGGCAGCATAAGCGGAATTTACTTCGTCGCCAAGAACGAACTAGAGTTGCGAAACCGCCAGGCGGTCTCTTGTGTCTAACCGGAAGTTACACTTGTTTTCGGCCGAGGTCTCGCTTCTCCCTTTCCGTTTTCGTCCTTTCGTACTTTCTCATTTTTTTTCTCTCACAATTTTACCTGGCACCTGTAGAGTTTTAATCCTTATGATGTCTAGTTGTACTAAATATCAAATCTGATAATTTAAAGTATATTAGACCGTGCAAATAATGCAATTCTCAGTTAAAGATATAGAGAAAAGATGTGTCTTTTATGGAAAATGAGCCCTTCAGAATGGAAATTTAACAAGTAAAAATTAATAATTCTTTTGAATTGTTTTGGTACAGAATAATTAGAATATTTTTTGTGTTTTAAGAAAATTCTACATTATTATACGTTCTTTTCCCTGTAAGAACGTATAATAATATATAGAATTTTCTTCTTATATGCTTAAATATTATAGTAGTTCTCTTTAATTAAATGAGAATAGGATGAGAATAAAAATCTCTCTTTTTATTATTTTAATACAGTTGTTATACCTTTGTATTTTCAATAAATAAATCACTATTATTACAACGTAGTTTAACGATCGCGAACTACGACGAAGTCGAAGCAATGACGATTTGATAGGCGTTTTGTTCAAAGCATTCACGGCACGGATGCTTACGAAGCTTCCGAGAGATCGAAGAGCCAAGTTTTAATGCGCGTAAGCGCATCTCTTGGTTTCGCATGCCTTGAGCTGCCAAGAGGTGAATGTTAATTTTTGCTTTACCAAAGTTTACCAACGCGGGATGAACGAAATTGCCGCAGCAATTTCCCCGGGGCGACGTAAAAGTCTTGTAACAATGCCAGGAGCACAGGAAATTCTTTTCCACTCGCGCCGCGGAATGTTAAACGTGTCCCGAACGAATCCCGAACGGCGCAATAACGTCGCCCCGCATGACATATCAAATTTTTGGTACATCAACGAGATTCTTATCGACGTTCGATTCTGACAGCCATCTAACTCAACGGCTTCATGATGCTTTCGTAAATTTTATTCTAGATTTATAGTTTCACCTTGAGCAAAGTCTTTTTAAATATAATATAAATTTAAACTGGAAGTATCCTAAATTTGAAGGGAAATATTCGAAGTAATATCAACTATAAGCTATAAATATTCGAATTTTTACACGATCTTTTATAATGAAACAATATGCAATGAATCTTTTAACAAACTACTGTAGCACAGCTCATTTAAAAACCATTTTTTAAAAGACGTCAAACGTTTTAAAAACGCATAATTCAAAGTTAACACATTTCTTTCGCTTCGAACGGCTCGTATTTTAGATAGCACTTTCGGATATTCCGCAAGATTAACCTCGCGAGTTTAAATCAGACGAGTTGCGGTGGATGCACGCTTGAGCTACATCTTCGGCGAAACGCATTTCCAGACCGACGAATAATTTTTGTTTTACCGATGAGCAACTAGAGATGAATGAGAATTCACAACCAAGTAAAATCAAAATAGAAAAACACAAAACGTTTTGTCGTTTTACAGACAAAATATAATAAATCTCTACAATTGTGGACTCATACCATTTACGTTATATAATTAGAACAATTTATTTTAAACTTTATTTGGATGTTTAATAATTGTAATATTTATCTCAAATATAAAAAACATGTATAAGATCTAGTGAAATTTTTTCTAATCGCAAACAAATTAAGTTTAAAAACCAACTATAATAATCAAAATACTATTATGCAGTTTATGCTCTGGGGTAAGATTTTACTTTTTATTTCTACGATCATATTGAGATCCGTTGAGACGTGCACGTGGAAGTCAGGCGTAAAACGTTAAGGATTTAATAAATGACGTGACTATTATTCAAGCGGTATCGTAACCATTTATAGCGTTCAATAACGTGAAGAGCTAATACTGCCGCTATGTTTTCTAAAGAGCTATACGAGTGAAGAATTAAAACGAATATATATATCATCGAGATCGTCTTTTTTAGAACCGTTAAATCCTATGATTCTCGAGGCGCGTAACGCGATATTAAAAAATGTCCGAGCCGAAGACACTCCTTCATACACTCTCGAGCGTTGAAAGGCGTCGGTAATCCCGGCATTTACATGAAAATCGTCGGATCTCGCGTCCGTCCCGCAGTCGGTTTCATCGCTGCGATAAATAGCGCGTGCGAAAGATGGAAAAGGAGCGCGTGGTGAACTACAGCTCTGGTTTATTCCGCTCGGAAATCGTGCTATACTATTTTTACATCGAGCGTGAGGAGAAAACGCACGTTCGTGAAGCCCCATGAATGGTGTACGGTAGCTTTCTCTTCCGTTGAGCGGAAATGCTGGATTTGCGGAGCCCCAGTTAATGCAAGCTGATGAAAGACGTAACGTGGACGCGCTTTTGTGCCTCTTCCGTGCGTCGCATTAGCCACTTTTGCCACGAAAGTCCCATGTCCCATAGTAATTTCGGAAAAGCCATACATGTTACTGCAAACGACAAAATTGGCGCACGTGTTGCTCTAAATCTTTTATTGAGCAAAAATTTTCCCAAACTTGCAACCATGTGTTTAATAATATTAAAAAAGTGTATGATCACTTTTGTTTGTTACAAAACAAAATGAACAAAAATGAAACGAAACTGATGCGCTGTAATCCATAATTGTATTTATTTTAACGGATCGCGTGTGTACATACGTGTGTGTGTGTGTGTGTGTTTGTCTGAAAGCAATATTTAAAAAATAAATTCTATGTTAAATTCACGCAAGATTTTTTAATCAACGGCTGTTAATGCCGCGTCCGTCCCATACTGAAGCGCGACCGATTGCAAAACCGCAATACGATGTTTGCAACGACCGTTTATTGACGTCGTTTATATACGCAACTGACACAGCACTAGCATACACCGGTAATATACAGTCTCGGTATCGTGCGCGAACGACGGAATTAATCCATCTGTCGGATGTCGCGCTTAATTCCCTCCGGGCGTACTTTGACGGTTCGCTCTAGAACTCAACAAATCTGATTGAATCAGGAACACGTTGCCCGTGACGCTGATTTCGATAGCAATTAAAAATACATCTTAATTTTCGCTCGAAAGTTTTCTTGATTGGCACGCGGGAAGTTCTCGTTGCTTGTCGCCGAGTCTAGACACGAAATCGGTAGAATTTAATATAAGCGTGATTGTAAATTCCACTTTCATCTATATTATTAGAGCTGATAATTAATCAAACATGTTTAACAATCTCGATAAATTTTAAATAAAATACAATTGAAAGAATTTTTAATTGTCGTTTACAAAATTAGTAAAGTAATCGTTCAGGAAATACAGATAAAATCCAGTAACTAACGTCACAATTTGTTGGTACTTTACGTCCGAATCCCTCTAATTAATTAGCAACTTCTTTTTGGCCACCTTGAGTTTCCTTCGTAGTTGCGGCCTGAATAATCGAGTGGCTAACTTTACTCAGCGTTAATATAGATCTCGTCGGTGGTGACCCGTGTGACGGAACCCCCGGCATTATTCCGAGCAGTAATAGTCTCTCCTCGGCAAAGTTACGGCAAAGTTTCCCAACCCGGTGCCGATTAAAAAGCGTGCTCCGCCAAAAATACAATAGAGTTCTGCCAGTTGGTTTGCCGATCGCAAATAAGATTAATCGACGGTCGAGGATGCCGTGGGAAGGAACGAAATATCGGGACCGATTAATTACTGAAAAAGTTCGCACTCGTCCCTCCACACCCGGTTACTCGAATAGTCTGCCGTTTTAATAGATTGCGTACACACGCGAAAGGAATTTGCCCCGATATTCCAATCTGCCGAAATCTCTCGTTTCCCCCTTTTTTCGACCGACTTGCCTTAATTGGGCCACGCTGTGCTTACTCGCGCCGCGCGCGAACTCGCCGTTGGGATTTACATTCGATACGCTCCGTGGTAGATTGAATTTACTCACGAAATGAATAAAATTCAGAAATTTGGGAACGTGAAAAATTTCACCTTCGCTTCGTTTGACGGAAAAGAGTAGAGAAGCGTGAAGAAATTGTGATGCGCCGGATATTGCAGTTGGAACATGTTATGTACCTGACTTATATATATGTATAGATTACACATATTTTTTTAACTATTATTTTTGTTATTATATTATTATTATTAATATTATATTAATATTATAAAGCAGACAATAAAGAAACAAAGAGGTAGGAGCAAAAATATATGATTACTAATCTTTCCATCTTTCCTCGAAATTAAGTGGATGTTGTTAGTACTTAAAAAACGCTTGCGTTCTTAAAGACAAACCAATTTCTCTTTCGAAAAATACCATTACAATATTTTTGCATGGATTATGTGATATTTCGAGACGTGCTTCTCGTATCTAAAATGCCAGAACAAATTAAGAAAACAGAAATAAACTCGTTACGACAGTTTGAAAAATTTTGTTTTCTTCCTTTTAATTTAGAATAATGTGAAAACCCATTGCCGTATAAATTCTGTATTATGTGGCTTTTTTTTAAATTATTACAGAAACAAGAATGGCGTAGACTCATTTGTTCTTTAAATGGTACAATATATCAAGCTTCAAATTGTTAAATAAAAAAGAAGAAAAATGTTAATTGTAACGTTATATTAATTTTTATGTCACGAGTTGCCCTTTGATCTGTTATTATCAAAATCAAATGTTGGTTCTCATTTACTCACTCTCCAATATCATTATTACACAAATGTCACATGATATTGTCCTATATTTAATTATATTTTACGATATCAATATTGCGATATCACATCCTACCAATGTGCGCGCAATTATATTCAGTATCTAATTACTTTCCAACGCCATCAATGTATGATATGTATGTATATCAGATTGCTATGCGAAGATTTATTCTATATAAATATTGAATAGTTCTCTATATAGCAACGACACTGATTTGTATCGCTTTAATTAACAATTTGAGCATGGCCTTGCTGTATTAATTTGTGGTTGGGCTGTTAGATCATGCTCACGACCTAATTCTGACCGAGAGCCGAACTTTTTTCTGTACTTAACCGAACTAAGTCATCGAAGCTCTCGCCGAAAGTTGGTCTGCGATAAGAAATCCTCTTTTCGACATGATAAATTGCAAAATTGTCAGGTTTTCACTGTGATAGGATTCTATAAAAAAAGAGTAACACTTCATGAGCTACAAACATCTCTTCGTATTGAGAACAAATAAGAGCTCGAAAGTAAAAGTTACGCAAATTGGTATTTTTATTCATTTTTATTTGCGACCTTGTCTCTCTCACAATAGTAAAAACATTCGCGCGGCACTGCTATCTCTGAATATAATAGCAATATATGGAACCAAAAATTTTTCATGATACACTTCGCTACGTTTTTCAATATCCCAGATGGAAAAACATCAAATATCTCAGATCGTATCAAACTTGACCTATATCGTTTTTACTTTCAATCATTCATACATGATACGAAACTTATGTGAAGATTATTTCTTTAATTTAAATAATATAAATGTTATTGAATTAATAAATATTAATGTTCAACTAATTTAAAGAAAAAATACTCGTAATTCACTGTCAATTGCAATTCTTGAGAAGAAAATTTCTCTCTCTAATAAATGTACAAATGATAGAATTGATAGAAACGTTCACTTAAAAGTTTTATTCAAATAGTAATTATTCAGAGTATAATTATTGATTCAATATTTCAAATATACATCCATCTAGATTATTCTAGATATAACTCATTTCGATCTACATTTTCACTACTTCGTTGTATTAATTTTGAAAGAAAAAAAAATTGTATTTCTTGTCATTTAAATACATGCTTAATTTGGTGTTTCAATAATTAATAAACAAATCAGAACAATTTCTCGCTTCTTAGTCTTAATAATAAAATTTCTTAATAGAAATTAAGTGGTTATTTAAAACACTTTTTTAAAAAAGTTTGACATATTTATGTAAACATATGAGCTTGATATTAAGTTTCTGAATTTATTTAATAAATAAAATTCTTGTATATATGTAATTTTTGTATTAGCAAAATTCTAATATGCAAAGTTAAAAGTGCCTCTTCAAAAGCATCTACTTGACATTTTTTGGAAACTATTTCTAATTAAAATTTTTATATATACATAGGCTTTCGAGAGTGGTCCTTAATATACGTCCACTTGATATTAAATTAAAATTTTTTGCTTGAAAGAGGAAACACTCGTATCCCTTGTCGGTTACCTGCCCGTCTATTCTATTTGACGTTTTAGCAATCAACGAGTGACCTTTCGGATATAATGAAAGCGGTTTGATTTCTCCTGCAAGTTCTCCAATAAAATGTTACTCTTATGCGGAAGTATCGTGTATCGAAATGGAATGTTTCATGTATCTCGTCCACCCACGTAGGAGATGGTCTAAAAAAAAAAAACATACGTGTAATAATAGCAGCATTCCATCGTAGGGAGTGCTTAGAACGTCTTTTGTAAATCTGCATTTACACTTAACTTATTGCACAGTCAAATAAATACACACATACGCACGCGCAATGATCAATTTTGCATTCATATTTTTATCTGGATACGTTATTTGACAAATAAAATTTTTATAGTTAATTAGAATTTTGAATAAAAAAAATTTATTCAAGTATTTAAAAATCTCAATCGATTTATATTTGAACTAAAGATTGGTTGACAAGTACTACCTAATTATCTAACTATTACGTCAAAAGAGAATAATTTTGAGATACAACGTCTTATCTAGTGAAATGGCAATGTCGTTTTATAAGCAATGAATTATTGCATATGACATTTAAAAGAGCGTGTATACATAATACACAGTAATTAACAGCAAATACACACATATTCGCAATCAGAAATTTCAATTAATTTGCTTTGATCTTTTAATTGTATTTATACATATTAAGAATGATTTTTTTCGTACTAATAACGGATATGTATGCTTAACTTCAATGCGAACATGTTCAGATAAATTATTATTAAAAAAGCATTCGCTCTATAAATCTTCGCTCTAAACCAACGATAATAAATTTCGTTAAATAATATTTTCGCAAAATTAAGGATGTTTAATAGAAAATATCAATTTTTGAAGTTAATGTAGTACAATATACAAAATACTTATATCAGGCAAGCCTACTATTTTTCTATAACTCAGTATACTTTTCTACACTTTCCTAATCTTTCTGTTGTCATGACCACTCATAACACGCCATTATCAGCGGTCTGCTGGACATTTCCAATCAGTTCGTTTAGCTTCGATGCATCTGCTCGATTGCATTGTTGCAACAATCGACGGGTGACCTTTTCATCGCAATGGAGGCCACGCGAGAGTTCGCGATTCCGCTCGAATCCTAGCTGGGACGCAAATTGGCCACGTGACATTATGGCATTCCCCAAATGACTGTAACACGTTACGGCATTGCTCTCAGCCGTTACATGCATGCACACATAACATCCCCCGTCCCTCCCACTTCATCCTACGCGTCTCGATCTGCCGAACAATGCGCTCAGACCAATGATGAGCTTTCGGAGAACGCTTTCCATGCGTCATATTCGAGGACGCGCGCATGTCCCACAAGTTTTTCATCCGTATGATACCACGTATTCTGCAATCTAGGATATGCAAACGTCAACCGTTCCAACATAATATATGTGACGTCTCCTTTCATCAGTAATTAAAATAACTGAATATTTGAACAGGAATTAGCGATAGCATAATGATGATTATTTAAGTTACACAAATCCATTTAGTAACAAAACGATTCGATGAAGACTTAAATTACTCATATGTTATTTGTATACAGGGTCAATAACTATCACCTTAAATATCTTCAAATCTACAAGGTCCAGAGAAAAGTTTGTGTAACCAAAATTATACTGTGCAAAGGGGTCTATCATATAGCGATAATAATTTTTATCAAAGTGGAGGCGCTCCGGAGATATCAAGGTCACCTTGAATTTTTTAAATGGAACCTCCTACTTTTTATTACATATTCTTGTAGCTTATCTCAAGAACTTTCCAAAACGCTACAATAAAGTACATTTTTGTTAAGTACTTTTCGTGATATTTTAAATTTTGTTATGACACTTCTTAAT
>VBVQ01001587.1:0-32685 GCA_011636635.1 Tetramorium simillimum
TTGCAAATACTGTAAATATCGATTTTCTTTCAAAATGATTTTAAAAATGCACTATTTAACAATTATTTAAAAAATTACAGCCTATGACCATCTTTTCTAGTATGGCCATCATACCCCGGTTTACTCTATCAAATAGTGATAAGTATACTACTGGTAATTAGTGGCTAGCCACCGAATTATTTAATGAATTTCACTGTTTGATGTAATAGAATTATAGTGGTGCTCAATCGTACTGCGCGTGCAGCGTCACGCGTGACAATAATCACTGTTTATCAGCGAAAAATGAATTCACTGATAAAATCAGCCAAATTTCCACTAATTCATTTTTAGAGAGTACATCTCAATTCCTCTCGAAATCTAGTAAAGCGAAAATTAATTTTAAGAAGTGTAATTAAGAAGTGAACGCACGAAGTGGACTATGAGGAAAATTAAAGTCTGATATCGAAGGTATCTGATCCATGAGCTCGCCGACACTTTAATTACGTAACCAAGCACCAAAGCGATTCGCGCACGTTAACGAGCCGGGAACGAGTAAGGCAACAACGTGAGATAGAGTCTGGGCGTAAACAGACTTATCGATACCGACAGTATTTCGATCGATCGTGCGTCCGTATCTCCCATAGTACCCGGGAAATCCTATGTAAGTGCATAATCCGCGAGTACCTATCGGCCAATTACTGAGGATATCTACATCACGTGTCTCCAATGCCGGTATGGCGCTTCCTTCGATCACACGTCGTCTTCTCGCCTAGCATTTACATTACCTGTTTATACCGCGGCTCCACCCCTCGTATTCCGAAAATATCCACCAATCCGGGAATGTCAGTATAAATCAAGATTAAGCCGATTATACTCGTCAAATTAATTTCACGAAGCAGACCCTCTCATTAATCATTCCTTATGATCTCAAATTGTTTTCCCCATTATGCACTTGATAAAGCGCTTCCGTGAAACAATTTCGTGATTATTGTAGTGCTTGTATGTCGATTGCGCATTAAGCTACAATATACACAATATCACGTAAAACCACGAAAAAATAGAATGAAATAAATTAGTTAACTCGCATAAAGTTCGTATTCTATTTCAGAAGCGACATGATATTCACACGAGAATATCTTGTCGCTATTTCAGATAGAGTTACAAACTTCACGTTTAAAAAAGGAGAAATTCGAGACCTTCTCAAAATATCCAGAATTTTTTAAGAACAATTAAAAGACTATTCTTGATAACATTAAAAAAAGCAAACTATTAGCACGAGCAATACGAAATAATCCAGTTTAAAAAATAAATTCGAAGCTGTTTTTTTTTCAAATCGTATCAGAAGTAATTATCGAGATCCAACGGTGTTTTGCGACTGGATCAACGATCCGAACGATTTTACTGAATTTAGATCGTTGTTTTCGCCTCTATGTAAGCATAGTCGACCGCGACAACGTAAACCCACGGCTGTCACGTAGCTTTACGCATTCCATTAATCGACGAAAGGGGACAATGTCGGACGCGGGAAAGCGTAGCGCAACTTTAAAGCGCTTAACAAGATTCTGCGGTGAATGGTAACCGTCGATCGGCTTTGTGAGCCGCCGAACACTAATACGGTTTATCGTAAATTGTTTCTCGCGGGCTACCACTGGGTTACTATGTAAAAACACGCTCGCAATTGCGA
Source organism: Tetramorium simillimum (assembly GCA_011636635.1). NCBI lineage: Eukaryota > Metazoa > Arthropoda > Insecta > Hymenoptera > Formicidae > Tetramorium > Tetramorium simillimum. The sequence goes on from VBVQ01001587.1 coordinate 1,664, forward strand.
TAGTCATGCCTTCGCGAAACTGCGATGAGATAGAAAGCCTGTCGCCAACCGAGGCAAATGTTTACGGGAACCATCATATAAAGCGCAAAATATTTATTTGATCTATTTTTTTATCATAACAAGCAACTACAACGCTGGTAATTATTTCTTAATAATTATAGATATTTAATCTAACGTATAAACTTTAAAATTTTTAATTTGAAATACAGTGAGTATATTTTAATTTCTGTATGTACGAAAATAATATTTCTTACATTTATCACAAATATAAAATTTCTACTAAAGATTAAAGACTAAAATTCAAGAAAAAGATACATATGAAATAATAATACATCAATATAATATAGGTACGTAAAATTCAATGTAAATTCGCACATTAATATCGTTTATATAAGCATTTTTCAACACTTGTAGAATAAGTTAAAAAAAAGTATCATTAATACTCGTAGTAAGAATAAATTAATTTGCATTACGTTAATTGATGTTTACCAACTACTTATCTATAATTCAATAAATGCTGTTTTAATAGCCGAGAAAGATCAGAATAAATCTTTGCGTATCCACGAAGTAAACGAACATACGTTTTTCTTACTCTAATCTCTTTAATACGACTCGCAGTCACGTTCAATTATGCGATTCAATTACGCGTCCCCTACTAGATGTGTTCAAGCTAATCGATAAAATCCACTGACTACTTTCCTTACTTCTCCTTCATTCAGATTCGAGCAAATTTTATGCTATTTTAGAAATCCAATTTGGTTAATCCATGAATTTATCATAATTTTACGAGCATCAAGTAGTAAGTAAGTACTCGTTAACGAATAATCTCGCGCAATTTCACACTATATACAGAGGATTAAGCTATCTGTGCCAAATTATCCAAATATACAACAAATAATTTTTGTTGTATATTTGTTTTTAAAAAGTTACGAAAGGCTCGATAGCCCAATATTAGGTAACTTTTTAAAAAGTAAAGCAAAAAAATTATTTTTAAAAGCAAAAAGAGCAAAAAATTAGCAAATAATTTTCATGTCTTATTGATTACATTCTGATAATTTAGCTCAGATAGCTTACACAGGTAATATACAGGTAATATACAGAGGTAGGGATATTAAGCTATCTGAGCCAAATTATCAGAACGTAACCAGTAAGGTATGAGAATTATTTGCTAATTTTTGCTATCTTTGATTTTTAAAAATAATTTTTTTGCTTTAGATTATTATATGTCAAACATTAGTATAAAAATCTATCGCATAAGGATGTTTAATGCAAAACATTCGATTGGAGACCGAGAAAAATTTTATATATTATTAAACAAAGCTTCTGAGAGATACGCGGTACAAGCATTGATCCACATAATGGTGATAAGACGTATTCAACCGTAAGTGTGTTTTCACGAGGGTGCCAAAGTTCTCGCGGAAAGCGGTACGAGGGTGAATTCTAAGCGAGTTTCAAGAGACAGGATCGTCGGATGTGGAAAACCACTTGAGGGAAAGAGCTTCAGCTGGTGCTAATCACAGCATCACCTTTTACGTACGCATCAAGACCAGCACTGCACTCGAATTTGCATTTTTATTACGATATTATTCGCAACCTCCTGATATTAGCGAATTATTGAATTTCATTTTTTAATTTGAATATGAAATTAATAGTAATTACGCGATCATAAAATAAAACTAATAAAAATATATTAATTTGTTCCCAATTTTATGCATTATATCATATAAATTCATGTATTATTCTGCACTTTTAATCGCATTTTATTAGCATTGTTAATGATTAATTCCACTCGATTAAGAGAGTGTATTAACATAGAAATATATAATTTTAAACTATAAATTCAAATTTTAAGCTGTAGTTATGTGCTTTTCATATGTACTAGCAAAAAAAGTCACAATTTAATTTTTTTTCTTATTACAATCACATAATTTCATTATTCATAAATCATAACAAATTGAAAAGAATTAATAATAAATTAATTACCGTAAATACATTTGTGATAAAAATAGAGATTTATTAAATATTGAGAGTAATTAGAACTTGATAAATTTTAAAAATATCTAATTTTTTTCACTTTTCTTATCGTTTCAAATAATAATCTCTCTATAACTTTTTTTAAACATATTAGAAACTATAAATGTAAATACAAATAATTGTAAATTCAAACGGGAACAAGATGGTGGAATGTCCTGTGGAAGGCTCTGCAAAAAGTAACAATGCTCAGCCCATTCTTAAACGTACAAGGGTCGATTTTATGTTGTACGTAGTACCTCTCGAGACGACCTATAATCCGAATGCTACCCTTTGCGTCATGCAACCGCTTTTAAGATCAAAACCGCCCAAAGCTCTCCGTTGTGCTCGTCACAAGAGAGTAGAAACTCTACCCAGAAGAGTAGAACACGACATTCCACGAAAACCCATAGTTTGTATAGAGACAAGCATCAAAGCTTTTCAAAATGTATTCAAAAGAATAACAAGTCGGAAAACTAACATTTCATTTAAAAAATTAGCATTTATAATAACCTTAGGTTCTATCAGAAAATATTGCAAATAACAATTCTTTAGTTATCAAAATTATTTTTTATGAGTGAAAATGAAGGAAAATAGAAATATCGAACTGACATAATAAAACGTAAAAAGAATTCATGTTTTTATACTATAATTGGTATATAAAAATTCAAATAATTATTTTAATTAAACGAAGATATTTCTACATCATAATTCCAAATATTTTTTATTTTTCTAGCTACATCCAATTTAAAAACGGAGAAAAAAGGGATGTGAAAGACATACATTGAAAAAAAAATCAAAATAACAGTCCAATATCAAATCCGAGAGAACGGAAAGAAAGAGAGCTCGTTGAAATTCGAAAAGTGAGATGGAGTAAAGGTTTGAGGATAAAGGTTTAGCTACCGCGATCGAAGATGAAACAGAAGGAAGAGGCACAATCACGCTTCCTTATTTCGTTCAGCTTCTTTTATTGGCGGTGTTGAATGAGACCGGATGATGAGTTTTCCCTTATTTGTTTTCGTCCAATAAGCGAAAAAACATATACGACTTCATTGCCCCTATCCTCCATTTTGTCGTTTATCGAAAGAGGCCCCCGAAGACTTGTCCTACGAAGTGAAACGAGCCACCTGAACTCCTTGCAACAATCACGTCGACAATTCAGGATCTCGACCCGGGCTACATTCGAATGGATAGCCACGCCTTTATTTTGAACGAACGGTTTCGGTATGAAACGTTACGAAGTGGAGTCGACATTGATATCACGAACGTGTATTCTTGCAAGACCAATAATAGCTTTTCAACGTTTATGTATTTTATCTTATGAAATCTCTATTTACTACTGAAGAAATTAAAGTCTAGAATAAAAATTGTATAAAAGGATTAAAATTTTTAAGGTAATATTACTTTATCTTACTGGCAAAACATGTGTTTGAGATACGTATAGTCCGAATGTAACCAAATTTTCGAAATAAATAAATAAAGCTACAGCAATTACACCATAATTAAATAAAAAAATATATACATATATATGAATTATATATTTGTCATAAATTGTTATATATTATTACTATATATATTTGATATATATGTAACATTGTGCACGCATTATTAGTGTTTTTTTTTTTTACTTTATTACATCAAAGGCATTCACCGATGCGTAAAATTGGAGTTCACGCTATTCGCTGGGGACGCAGACGACGCTTGATACCGATTCTAAGATTTCCCAGGTGACATTAACACGATATACGATATCGTTAACTCGGCTTGAACTTTTTCATTACGTGCGCGAGCATCAAATTCCAACTTTTCTACGTAGCATATATATATATACGCGCGGCTGCGACGCCCACTTGGAAAACTCCGGAAATAAATAGCCGGAACTTTCACAGCTTGGTACGCGACAAAATCTCCGAAAATTAAAGGCGCGCCGCAGAGATGTTTCTTAATTATTTCTCACGATCGTGTGGATAACCGTGCTAAGATAAAGTGAAACAGCTTCGCAATTGCGCCCTTCTTTATTACATGACACGACACGGATTAACGCGTGACTCTGTGCCAGTTGCCGGCCAATCTCGTTTCGGCCGAATATCGCTTTAATTAACTTTTACATCAAAGCCACTAAAGTAGATCGTTGCATGAAAGCATTTCTACCGCGCAAAAGGGATCTGGATTTTTTTCGAATGCAAATCGATGCAAAATATAACTATGTAGAGAAGTAATTCATGACAAAGGTAATTTTTTCTCGTATTAAGAACAATTGAATATGCAAAAGGGATTAATAATAAATTTGATAATAAATAAATATTCAAAAAATCATAATTGTCAAGCTCTGGCAGAGCGTAGTAATGGATATATAATATCCAAGCATGAAACCATATCGAGTAAAGAATCGGATAAAAAGGTTGGCTGAATTCGATGATAATGTTTCAATGCAGTCAAATACGCATAAATCTCTCTCTCTCTCTTTTTCTCTCTCTCTCTCTCTTGGAATTGTTTCAAACTGATAAATATATTCTTGACGGCAGGAATTCATTATCGACGTTGAAAAACAACACAATTTTCACGAGTTATATTTTTCCAAGGGATTCAAAATTATAATAAGCGAATGGAAAAGATAACAAAAGCGAATATTATTATTCATAATACAACAATACTGTAAAGTACGTAATTATTTAATAAAAGTGAATATTATTCTGTGCAAATGAATATTGTTACAATACGCAATTTAAAAAAAAATGTAATGCCCCCAAGTTAAATGTTGATGCATAATTAAATTTTCACGCATCCAAACTAAATTGCTTGATATTGAACATCACGCATCAGTAATTACATAACGCATTAGACAGAAGCCATAATTTCAATTATGCAATACGCCGTGCAATGCGATAATTCAAACAGCATGCAGTAGCATAATGTACGAATTCATAATTAATGTATCAAAACTCTCATGATGTGCACCGATACAATGTCACTTGATAAATTTATTGATGTAATAGAATCATTAAAAAATAACATCGATTTTGTTTTACTTGGCCATTTCGCTGAATTATAATACAAAAGAGTTATATTAATAACTATAGATATTAAAATTATACCTGGACATGTCATTTTACTAATGTTTTAAAACATTCTAAGAATTGTGAAAGTATAAAAGTACGAAATGATTTTCAAAAACCGCTTTCATTAACTTTTAAATTATTTTTCTAGAACAAACTCGTGAGAAAAATATAACAATTCATTATTCTCGCCGACAAGAAAAAATTAAATAGTTGACTATATCAACTGTATGTGAGATAACATAACTATTTGGCGGTTATAAATGTTCGTTCTGGGATAAGATACGCGACATTCCTAATAGCTCTCTGGGAGCGGGATTCGGCTCAGCCGGTATTCGACAAATGTAACGCCCGGCTAAAAATGTAGTTTAGCGCTTTTTGCTCGGCCACTCTTTCCCCGCTGATTCTGTTCTCTTACAGCTGTGTCGGGATTCCACGGTCACCAAGATCGGTCCATCGCGGGAGAGAAACCGAAGGAAGGTCGAGGGCGAAGAGAGAGCGAATAAGTCGAAGCAAGAAGGAGAAAAGAAGCGCATTCGAGAGAGACCGCGAGATGCCACAAGAAGCTCAACAATGTAGAGCCTGGAAGCGCATTCTCTTTCTCCCTCTTTCTCTCTCTCTCTCTCTCTCTCTCTCTTCTTCTTTCTTGTCCTCCCTCCGTCCCTTTCTCTCGTCCGTCGAACTGTCCTTAGGGCAATTCGCGGGTGCGGGTTGGGGATAAACCAGTACAGATAATTATCTTAGTTCCATGTTTAATAGACGCCCGGTATTTCGGATTGGCCCTAATGACGGCGTTTACTGAATTTATGTCCTCCTGCTGCGCGGCAACTTCTCTCTCCCTCACCGTTTCGTCTCTCCTCTCGTTCTCCTCTACCGTTCTCTCTCCCTCCCTACGCTTTAACCCGTACGAAATTATCTTTGTCTCGCTTTCTATCTCACTGGGGGAGGCCTGGACCCCGCCTCCCTCTCCTTTCAGATAAGTCGACGGGGCCAGCTATCTTTCTTCATCCTGTCGTTCCTGGCATCGCGAAGGCTTCTTTCGCTTTGATGTATGTTCAATTATCCGTCTACGTGGTACCGGTCCGTGGCAAGTTTAGGGACCGTATATAGGGCCGACGCACTCTTCCCTTATCCCCCGCCGATCGAATGGGAAGAGAAAGACATTTATTATCGTGGCCGCGTGAGAGACAGGTCTGCTTTGCGAGAAGAATCTCAAAAAGGATAATCTGGCCCGCGATAATGTGCGTCCTCCGGCTGCCGTTGACCCATCTACGTTGGTACATGGCATGCGATTCGTAGGTGCAGCGACCGCGGAAAAAGCCAACGTTGGAACAAAGCGGCAAGCGAGGTAATTCGTTCGTGACGCAAGAAAATGTGCGCGAAAGAACCAACGAGAAACCGGCCGAAAGAACCGGGGTGGCCGGCGGGGACCGCTTGTTATCGGAATTTTAACAACGGTTTCGTAAATGATCGATGAATGTCCGCCCTTATGACGACTTTTTTTGAAAACACGTTCATACGAGACGACATAAACGTTTGAACGCTTGAGCCGCATACAAATCAGAATGACCCGCTTTTATCTTTATATATTTTCCGACAAGATACCTCGACGTTGAATTTACTTATCGCGGAAATTAAATTTGTTTAAAGTTCCGGAAGCCCGGATCGATCCGAAGTGCTGAAAATGACGCACGAAAGTCACCGTAGAAACAACGACAACTATAATTCGCACTAAAACTACTTTCGCGGAACTTACTCAACATTTTCAGCAACTATTGAGTGGCCAGAATCAAATCCGAGTAATTCAGAATTTTTAAACGAATGTTAAAAAATTCTACAGTTTTGATAAACGTAATAAAAATGCAACAACTCAAAAATAATCACTTGGTATACAGCGGAATACTCATCGCAAGCTTATAATGCTGCAAAGTAAAATAAATAAAACAGAATTATCATTTCTCGCTTTGACGATCACTGTATACCTGAATTCAGAGTTTGAGTAAGAAAGAGAAAGAAAGAAGGGAAGAGGGAGAGAAAGAGAGAGAGAGATTGTCACGCTTAATCCGACCCTGTCGACAAAAGGGACGATAAGAGGAATGAGCCGTGCTTAACGTCGGCATTGAGAAAGACGTGGAGGCAGCCTCGCGGATAACTCGGCGAGGTAGGAAAACCGAGAGCAATGGCCCATTCGAAACGATATTGCCGTCACCGCGGGCTGAATGGTTAAGTATAAATTTCCCAGTCAGCGATCTCCGACGTAATGGTTGCGCGCCGGACCAGCGGAGAAGGATCGCAGTTGAATGCAAAACAGACGTTTGAAATTCCGCGACCGTGCAGCCACGCCGAATGCTATTCCGGAAGGGAATCACTAGGAGACCTTATTTAGCGACTTGTCTTCAATTTCAGAATTATCAAGTTCCGAAAAAAAAAAACGAGATCCTCCCTAATTGCGCTATGATAAGGGATACGCTTGCGATCTATAGTGCCTTCCACATCTAATATTCAATGTCTGCGTCTGTGAATATAATATGATAGTAAAAAGAGATAATCTTTCTACGATAATTTCTTCTCTCGTTGTACAATCCTTCCGACTAATAATGTGTTACAAGTGTTGAACGTAAATTTCATCATAATCGCCTCTCTCGTTATTCTAATTAAACCGCTAATAATTATACTCTATTAATGATTAATTAATAACAACTTCGCTTGCTAATAATTTATTTACATACTTATACAAATCCAATATACGCGCAATTAGTTCTTGAATCGTCGTTAACGCATTCGTCATTATAGCGTCGGACAACATTATCAACCTCTCCTCGGAACCTCCTCGCGAGCGTAAAAATACGCTCGTCATGATGCGAGCGATTCCCGTCAGTGTCGACGAGCCGTGCGCCTCCGGCGAGACTTCTAAGCACGGAGCCACGTATCTATTCACGGCGCGCGATCGTGGCGCGCGAGGACCGCTCGGAAAAAATGCCTCTGAATGGAAGGAACGGTGTCAAGGGTTAAGGAATAAGTCCGGCACGACATCGCGGGCCCCGAGATCGTCCGGGCATGAGTGGGCAGTACCGGTGGACGATCGTCACGACCGTCTCGAGGGTATGTTCGCGTGCAAAATCTTACGTGCGGCGGTGCGGTCGAGGGCGCGGCAGACGTCGCGCGAGGACGCAGAATCCGGTAATTAACGGAGCCGTTGCGATTGCAATCTGGCGCACGAGCCGCCGCGAGGCGAAAGCTCCGTCTCGTCGCGGGGGACACGGGGGAACACGCTGAATAAGACCGAGAGATACGAAAGAGGAAGAAGAGACGGGGGAAAGGAGAGAAAAAGAGACGGAGATGCGACACGCGGCCGGGAATATTAATGAGACGTCCCTCATTGTCTTTGAGAATTCGCGCGCTTCCTGATACCTGATGCTCATCCATTCCTCTCCGAAACGTGCCACGAAATCGCCTCGCGATCGTCTGACTATCGTCTTTCTCGCAATAATCTTGGAATGACTGAAGAATGTCAATTTAGGTTCAACACATTAATGCGTTCAAAACTGTATTCATAGTAGAACTGAAGGTTGGGCACAATTTCGAATTCAATTTGATATTTATTAATAATGGTAAATAATTTCTACACTGTAAACTCATATGGGTTGCCACTGCTCCTACTTAATATTCGGTTAATTTGACTAAAACAATGAGATAAAATTAGCGACATATTGAGTAAGCTTTACTCAATATGTTGTTAATTTATCTAATTTAACTTCCACGATAATCAAAATTTTATCTTCCTTTTTATAAAAATTAATGAAATATTGAGTAAGAGCAGTGGCGACCTATGGAATAGTTAAAAATTACTCAAATTGAGTATAATTTGCCATTACGAGTTTAACAATTTACGAGTTTAATCAATCTCAAAATTGATAATTATTAATGTCTCTTAATTGAATCGTTAACATTGTATCGCTAAGATACAATCTAATCGCACAAGTTAGTTAAACAATCATCAGCGATAACAAATATAGCTGAGGAAAGTTTTCTATGTATAAATAAACATGTTACATTATAAACAATCGATTCTTAGTTATCATCTTGTTTATTAGTTTAAAGCTCAATAGAGTAAATTGAAAACCCGTTTGTCCCCCAGGTAGATACAAACTTTAATCGATACTAAACCTCGGGACATTCAAGCTAGACCGTCATTAATATTACCGCATCGATCGCACGAGGCTAGAACGCGCTAACTACATCGATTGAACAGGTTTCTCCTGTCGATCGCACTCGTTTTTCGTTATACCGACTCGGGGTTCGAATCGGACAGGTGTCGTTTCGGTGGCTGAAAAACGGGGGACGCGGCTAAAAAGCAAGCACGCGGGACAGAGAGAGAGAGAGAGAGAGAGAGAGAGAGAGAGAGAGAGCACGGCGGGAAAGAGAGGAGCTTTTAGAGACTCGGCAAATCCCCGGCGTACGACTTTCTCTACCTTTTTCTGAAGAGGCGACGACAGAGATCGAGCCGCGTGGAGCATGTGTGTCCTTAGACACTAATGAACGACCTTTAGAATCGCCGTAGTTCCCCGGAGAATGCGTCGCCGGCACATTCGCCGGCGCACATAGCGAGCCCTCGGTCCCAGGGCACTCGTCGCGTTAACAACTTCCGTGTAACATTTTAACCCCCTGGAATTTCTCCACGCTGTACAAACCCGAGAAAGCACTCGTTTTTGACCGGATTTGACTAATCGACTCCCGTCGCCTGTCCCTTGCATAACGATTTATTATTCCTCTCGCCGAACAAAGTACTAATGTCACTCGCACTTTCCTCGCAATAACGGTTACAATTTATACACTGAAATTGATTGATTAATACAATTTGAATGTACATTGCGTTGTGCAGGTTTTAAGAGAGCCGAGTAATTTTCCGAGAGAACGGAAAATACTGTTTCTCTTAATAACGCTTACATAAAGTAGCGAAGACATGTAAATTAGCAAATTGCATTATTCTTGAATGTTCTCGAGCATAATAAACGCTGCTGCGCGCTCTCTAATGAAAATCTCGAAGTCCTTATTACGCAGATCTCATTATCGCGCTTATTTTCTGTTGCTGCGTTTGCACCAACAGCTCCGGCGCTCTTTAGCAGTGCCCAGAGCGACGAATCAAAATTTCGTACTATACTCCGCCGTTCCGTCAACCGTAGCATACACGCAACCGCGCATTGCATGAAATATGTTAGTCCGCTTCTGCGACGGAGCTTCTACGAACCGAGTGTAAAAACAGAATTACGAATGGGCCGGCATTAAAATCAGAAATGCTATCAATATTAACGTCAATATGCGTAATGTGAATTATTTTTGCTTCTTACTCGTAAGATGTAAGAAAGTACCTTCGTCATTATTTGTTTGATCGCATCCAAAAAAAAATAATAATACACGTGGAATCCTCTAAATCTGAGGATTTTACTCTTTCATTGATCTCAAAAGGATTCCTCTGAAGTCGAGAGAAAAATAGTATAAACAAGAGTATTTTAAGAGAGAAAAAAGTATATATTTTTTACTTTATTGAAAAAGGAATACGTCTACTGTAAAACAGTAAGCTTAGAATACGAGATTATAGGAAAACTTTGAACGTAAAAAAAAATTTTTTTTTTTGGGTGCGCTATTTCTGAAATCGTATTATCGAAATATAAATTAAATCTCTGAGATACGTCTCGACGGATTATTATTGCTTGCATGTAACCTGAAATGTCGCTCGATATTTTTCATTCTGCGTACTTTACCGGCAAAATAATTTCTTAGTTACGTTATAGCGGGCGTTCTACTTTCGCGAGTCAAAACACTATGTCATCGTGACGAGAACATTCATATTACTTTAACTTCCGCACGAAATGTTTCAGCGAAATTTCAACAACGACGCTTGTCGTCCAGCCAATATTCGGGATAGGCCGGCGAATGCAAAGGACCAAGTCCGTTGAATACGGGCCGTCAGGTTCAGGAAACTAGGTGAGAGGACTTCTGGGATTAAGCCATTTTTCCGCTACGTGACTCCGTGGGTGGATCGAGGAAGACGCCCGCCTTCGCGAGACGCCCGACATATTTCTTCCGGAACGTCGTCGCGTTATTACCGTGATACGATATATTTTAAAGCGGAAATTGCTTTTATCTTTTACGACCAGGTGCTTGCATTTCCGTGGTCAAAAAGTCAAACGATTACAGTTTTATATAAATTCAACTTTAAATCTGTTACCGGCGACAATTATTGTCGTGCATTCCTTCGATTTTCATTTAATGAATTGATTAAAATATCAAATGACGTTAATGGATTTCCGGTCCAATTTCTAACTCATCGGCTTTAAGCGAAACGCTCGATCCGAATTCCTATCACGTCGTCGGCGGTTAATAAAAGAAATTCTCCTAAGTATCTATGACTGCGAATCTAATAAACGGAATCCCTTCGAATCGTCCGGCTGCTGCCAAAGTCTCTCACGTTTCCACCAGATTACACAATTTCTGGATAGAGATAATGCTATGTTCCTCCGCGTCGCTAACTTAATGGTCGATTCGCGTCTCTTTTTCCATCCTCACCTATATTTCTCTAACTGTACGACTATGGAAATTGCCAAAAAACCACTAAATAAGTAACTGCTATAATAATACCCGAGCAGAATAATAATCTCTTGCCTTTGATATAATAACGAGATAGAAAAAATAACGAGATAGAAGAAGAAAAGTCGTGAGACATTAAAAATATCCTCACACAATTTTAACATTTTATTATATGCAATATAAAAACTAAATTAATTTAAACTAAAATAAGAACCATTATTTGTTACCAATTATAACTATATAATATAAAATTAAAAAGTAATATTAACAATAAAATAACACAATAATATTAATATTTAAAAAACATTTAATTTAAAAAATAAACATGAAAATTGATATAAATCAATAAATATGTGTGTGTTTTATTTTTCAATTATATTTACATTGCAAAATGTAAAAAATAATTGCATGAAAAATATTTTTTCTACCTCGCTGAATTAATCATCTTTATTTAAAAATATAACTGAACAGTATAGTAAAGAAACAGAAATAGTAAACAAAATAAATTAACTTGTCGAAAGATTCAAAATATCATTATAACCAGGAAATAACATAAATTATTATTCCGCTTCTCTCACAGCTTCGAGCAAGTACTTTAATTATCCTGGATCTTTCTACATAAATCTCTACAAATCACAAGGAGATATTCTCTCTTGTCTTTTTTGGAAATGCATTTTAGAAATTAATCTTTCCAATTATTAATTTCAATTTAATTTTTTATACGCTCATCAATTTATGTAATTAAAATCTCGACTCTGAACGTTTATATTTAAGAATAGTTATAAATTATTCGAAATGCACATTGTGTCTTTGATTGATAGAATTCAAATCGAAAAGCATATCTAAATTTCAGTCAAAAGACATTAAAAATTAGCATGAGCCTCTATAGAATAAAATATAAATGAAATTTTCACGCCTCTTGGATTTTTTTTTTTTTTTCATTTACTGAAGCCTCTTTTTTCCTGCACTTTTGCGATAAAGCACGCGGCGTTTGAAGAGAGGAAGGGATTTGCAAAGGAGCACTCAAGTTTCGACCCTTATTCTGATCTACTTAAGATTTTCCACTGTCGAACCTCAGAGCCGAGACAAACCTATTGTTTCGCGATGCACGATGGATATTGAGATAGCTCGTTAATAGGTCACGTTACACAGGCACATTACTCGATATTATACAATGTTGCATAAGTGTCTTTTCAACCAGAAGAAATGAATATCTATTGAATAACAGAAACGAAAATAGATAATACTATCATAAGAGATATTCCTCGTTTGCTTACAAATTATAATACCAGATAATCAAATAAGATCGAACAGAACAGTAATTATTTCCGAATATAATAATTAACGATATATAAAATCATCTGGAGGACAATAGTGAAGCAAACAGATTGGTGTATCGAAGAGTATCGTAACGTCGGACAGGATAAAATATTAATCATTCGGCGTAACAGCGAAAGAAAGACTTAATAAAATGTCTCTCTCTCGGAAGTTTCGCGGGACAAACTTGCATAAAACTCATCCATGCCCACCGCCTACGCTGTCTGGCTAAAGACGCTCTCACTTATATCGCTGCAATTCAGCGGAGGAGAAGCAATCTCTCTTTCTCTCTCTCTCTCTCTTTCCGCCACTCCCGCCTCGAGAGACGCTCCGCGCGGCCGGATTTCTTTCCAGCGTCGCAGACGAGCTTCACCCGTCCCCGGCTCGTAATTGCATTTCCACGAAATCAGCGGCGCCACGGGGCTTGCGTTATTATCGCCGTGGATTTCCACGCCGGTCCGTAATCGAAACGAGAACAACGTCCTGCCGCCGTACTCCCGGGCCCCGCCTAAATCAAGGCAATCCTCGAAAGAAAGCCGAGGCAGAGTCGAGTCGACGCGGGCGAAGCCGCCCGCCCCGGCCGAGATATTAGCCCTTGACGGCTGAAACTCAATTTCCGGATTGCTCGATAAAGCAGATAACCTGTTCTTACCTCGAGGCGAATCGCCTTGACGGTCCAATGTCTGCTTACCCGTGCCTCGCGCTCGAATAGATTCTGATACCGCGAACAGGGATGCTAACGATATGACGTTATTGCGCGCGTTTCCGGTCAGCGAAAATTCGTTTGGCTCTCTTCGCAATTTCTAAATTATTAAATATTTCAGCGGGCAGAATTTTAGATTAAAATTTTGCTCGGTTAAAGCCGAAAAATTCTATTGTCTATTGTCGTTTCTCTCGGGTTTAATTTCCAAAAACGATCTCCGGAAGTCTCTCCGATTAATTCAGCGTAATATACATTTAGTGCGTGTGTATGTCGTTAGAGGGCTATTTTCTACAACAACGGAATAATTTTTGCCGGAGGGAAAGCCTGACAGGCGGGAGAACGAGGCGAGAGTTACGACCGTAGAGAACGCCGGGACGCGACGTTCCAGGAGGAACTCTGGTATGCCCCTCTCGGTGGGGGTTACCGCGGGGGTCACGTCGCAGTCTTACTCGTCCGCTTTCGGTCGCCATTTGTCACAGTGACGTTTGCAAGCACGCCCGCTCGCGGCTGGTGTCTGGCGTCGCGCTACGTGCGAAGTAATCACGCGAGAAGACGTAAAACGCATTCGTCAAGCTCGGAAGGACTTCCGTGCGAAATCCTCGACTAGACGGCGCGGCGCGACGCGACGCGCTCCGACCGTACCGTTATCCCTCGCCACGTCGGGTAAAAGTGCCCCATTCAAAGTATCCCCCTCTTCTCGGGCCTACAGATAATAAATAAATCTCCCCCGAAGAAGACGAACTGTCGGCGTGGAGAGCACCCGATAATTTAATCCCTTAATTCGAGAGGATCAAATCCTGATTTTTCTGATATGACAGACGAATAAATCCATGCAGTTACAAAAGCTAAATTTGATTCGATTTAAATGACCGACTGAATGTAAATAAAATATCGTCTTCCACCCAAAGTTTCTTATTTTAAGAAGCGTACAGATTTATACAAGCTATAGATAAGAATAAGGACGGAGGACGAATTAAATATGAGCTATACGTAAACGTTTTAAGATACTCATTTTTACAAAACGTGATGTACGTTAAACAATTTTCTAAAAATATAGGAAAGCTTGAAAGCTTTTTCTTCTTCTTAAATTAGATGTTATACTTCTGTGTTTTTATATGCAACTCTGTCTATTAATCACTCATAAAAAGATATAGTATAATTTGTATAATTTTATTACATATATAGTTATTATATGATATACAGATATATGTGAGAGTATTTGCAATACATTGAGTTTGGATCTATAAGTTTACTAAGCCTGTTAAAGTCTTCCCTGCAAATACTTTAAGTAGTTAATAAAAACAAAATTGATCTATCGTTAAAATTTCAAGCACTTGGGAAAGCTCTTTGAAAACTTGTCAAAAGTATTTATTGTTGAATATCTTTAAAGAAAGCCTTTCAGAGAATTGAGAATCTTTTGACCAAGCGTATTCAACTCGCATTATACAATTTAACTCTTATATATATCAAACATATCAGAGAATAAGAAATCAATATCGATAAATCTAATTTTGTAACACATAAAAGATGAACGTTTTCGTTTCATAGCCGGTGCTTTAATATTCGTTTTGACAAACGAAAATCAAACAGATTGCGATGAAATGTTTCGATTTTACGACCCGAAGATAGTACACGAAATGAGGAATTTTTCCAAGGAGCTATTTCTTCATTTTACGGAATGAGAGCGCGAACGAACGGGCTGCCGCTCAAAATTGAGTAATCAAGGAAGACGCTGACCAGGCACAGATGTGTCAAACATTCTAGTTCTCGGACCTCGCGCGAGCTGAAGCGTCTCCGTCTCCCGAACGATGCTGAAAACTCGATTCGGCGAGAAACGTATTTCGGCAGGAGAAACAGCCGGTGTACGTGCGGGAATGTTCAAAGTACTTTCGACGAAAGCACCGACTGCCACGACCCGGTCCGTACGTCAGTTCGTGATTCAAGGCGACACTTAGCCCGGTCTTTATAAGCCCTGAATCAACGGCCATTAGCCTTATACCCTCAGATAGGCATCTTGTAATTTCTTGTATTCCCGAAGCCGATTGTGCCGGCTTCCTTCGACACTGAGGGAATGCACGATGCGGAGCAAACGACGTGCTTCTTCTATTCATGTGTGAGAACATGATGTTTCGAGCTTAAACACAAAGACCAAAGAAACCGTCACGAAACCGAGTGACCTAACTTGAGAATGTCCATGTACAGCATGGCGTTCAACTATCAATATCTTAAAGCTGGCTACCTTCTTCGTATTACACGAAACGTTCGCTCATTTTTTTGTGACTGACATAAGATTCTTTCTATCAAATACAATTCTCTATTTATATTTATATACATTTTATATCTCGCGCATACAGCGTGCGAACCAAACTTTACTATTTCAACTAACTCTATTAAGCCCGCACATTATTGTAGCAAATCGAATTTCGACCTGTCGCGTAATCAAATATTGGCATGTTAATGTTCTAGTTTCTACGTCAATATTCAATAAATATTTCGGTCTGTTACGTTAAAATAATAACGGGGTAGATCGATATCTTGTGTAACTAACAGCAATATATAAACAAACGTCGAGTTTCTCAAAATATCTCGCAGTTTTCATTTCGGAAATGTATTGTTTTCAAAAGTTCCTTTCCCCTTAAATCTTCACAAACGTCTGTCTGTTTATTCTTCTCTTTTTAATTTCATCCGTCTCGAAATTTAATATAACAGCACGCTTCCTCTATATACTGAATCCAACAATATTCAATATAATTCTATTTCATTCTATTTCACATGTGAAATAGAAAACGGATAAGTATAAAATACTGTCTTATTTCTTGCAATAGCAAAATTACTATTGTCTGAGATTTCTGAC
This sequence comes from Tetramorium simillimum, assembly GCA_011636635.1. Classification (NCBI taxonomy): domain Eukaryota; kingdom Metazoa; phylum Arthropoda; class Insecta; order Hymenoptera; family Formicidae; genus Tetramorium; species Tetramorium simillimum. Next base: position 18,192 of record VBVQ01001587.1, read on the forward strand.
ATTCTGACATTTGATTGCTGCCTCCATATGACACACTGAGATAATTCATATGTGAGTAAATCTAACAAACTATATCCCTGAATCAATAAAGTTAATATGATTACACAGGATATGTGTGCACGGCAGATAAATTCAATCTATAAATGTCATGTTCTGTTTAAAGCTACAAACTGTAGTTCTGCGTAATCGTAAAGTTTCTGAGACACCAAAGGTTTCAAGGTATGAAACAATCAAAGGTGAATGACCCACCCTTCTGTTATGTTGTAACCCTTGCGAAGTTCCAGGATTATTTGACAGAATGTGTTGGAACCTCTATAATCCGATAACCATTAACCTCGCGCTCGTCTCATCAAGCGAGCGTGAACAAGCAGACATTTCTCATTCAAATATACAAAGTTCTTGTCTTTCTCGCTCTGCTCATTTTGTTAATCGCGCGTTCATCCCTCTTATAATACTTATATTTATTAAGCTGCTTTCATTATTCTACTTTTCACGTGCATCTAAGTAGAGTTATATAAATTAAAATATATTTGCAGATAAATTGAAAGAGATTTCTGGATAATCCAATATTCTGGATAATCCATATATTGTTCTTCATCGCGCGATATGCGATTTTACTTTAATTCAATTTAATTCATTTTAATCTATTTATCTTAATTACTAAATAGCAATCATCCAATTATGAATTATTATATTATTTATGTCATCAGACATACAAGTGTTAAAGAAATAAGATTTGCAGAAGTATATTCGCCGAGTATACGAAATCTTATCATGGCGATTCAATCAATGGCCTTATTCACTGATCTATCGTCCTACGCTCTGGCGCGACCCCGTTCTTCAACTCTCTTGGCCTCTCTCTCGCTCTCTCTCATTGCTGTCCCACGCTACAGTTCCCGGTTGCACGTCCGCTCAATAGTTACGCGCATCCTACGTCATGTCTCTTAACGCCTGTAGCGTCAGTCACTCGCTTTCCGGAATACATCAACCTCGGTACTATATTTGTGCGCTTCGGTCACACGGGTGCTGCTCGATAAACTCGGTCACGAACCCAACCTACGCGTCGAATCGACGTTGACCGTTTCTCGAATCCCTCTCGGCAGCCCGTTCAACCCTTATGTCACCACATTGTAGAGCCAATTTTAACGGCGGCCAAAGTTAACACTCTGGGAAACCTTAAGCGACAAACGTCAACCTGTATTCCTAGCGGCAAATTCAACGCTAAATGTAATTATTTGTCTCGACCGTTTATTTAACTGTGTCTTAACAATGGTCTATTAATTCTCTCGTGTCAAGTGAATTCAAAGGAGACAACGTTTGAAAATTAACATTAAAATCCGAGCATGAAACTTTGATTGAAAGTAATTGTAACGGCATTAACGACCTCCTGGAATCCATTAGTAACCATCCATTTAGAACGTGAAAGCCATAACTATTATCAGGCGCAAAAAATGCCGTTACGGAGCTTAATCGCTAAACCTTATGAAAGGGGCCGATCACGGGAAAAAAGTTTAAATTGACTCGATCGTTGCTTCGTTACTAACGCAGAAAATGAAATCGATTCGAGACAATTGCTCATAAAGTATCATTACGAATAGATACTTGACCGTGGGTTATCAAGCTCTAAAAGCCTGAGGAAAATCCGCCACTGCAGCTAACTGCCTTCGCTGTCAGGTATTAGACTTAATGTTCGCCGGTTCATCTCGATTGAATCATTCTAACTGCATTTCTCACGGCAAATAATCTTTTTGTGAATGATAATTCATTCAACATTATCATTTTTTTCTTTCTCCTTCCCCCTTCCCCTTGCCGCTTCTCTCTCTTTCTCTCTCTAATAATTTTCTGGTTAAACATGTTGCATGAAAATATTATATAGCTATATACTCGAAATTGTTTCACATTATAATAAAAAAATCGGTATTAACTACGGAAAAGATCGTCAGTAATGAATTTCATCAATATCATATTAATTATTAAATAAATTAATTATCGTACGTTATCGGATACTTAAGTATCTTTATAAAATATTTGTTCAAATACCTATATAATCTTCACTTTTGATTAATAACAGTATCTGTATATAATGTTAATTCTAGTATAATCATCAGCAATCAATATTTTTAAGCAGATTACGCGATATCAGCTATCTTGTATATCTAATTTATCGTTGCTCTTGCATAATCTTGCATCACGTAGCGGACGTACACGAGCAAGAGTGTTTTATGCGCTTAACAACGGCGATGGGCGTACCATGCAGACCAAAAGCAAGAAAAATTAGCTTTCCGGATTAAGTGCAACTCAACGTACTGCAATCCGGCCTGGAACCTGTTCCTCTTTCGTCGCTGTTTTTCTCTTCGCCCGGCTCGCCGCGGCACCGGGCTCCGCAGACTGGTGATTTGACACCGGAATGGAATGCAAATTTAAACGCATTTCTGCAATTCCGGTGGCAGAAGATAGGTAGATGTAATGGAGATCGCCGTTTCTCGGCCGAACTAACTTTTGCGGACGGCGCGAGAATTGTTCGGCGCGGCATCGGCTCGGAACTGCATACCTTGCGATTTATTAACTAAGGTGTACAAGTCAGAAAGTCAATAACCACGAACCTGCGTTGCGAGTCTTGCTCCAAGGAAAAATATACCACGCGTAATTTCTAACATTATCAATAGTTTATGCGATATACAACCGTTATCCGATAGGTCGGAAACTGATTAGATACCCGCAAATCATATGCAAGTTCCTCTACGCTGAATTAATAATGAAACTTCAGCAATCGATATCGTAAGATTAACATCAGGGAGGTTATAAAACAAGTGAAAAACTTGCTGTAAGGATGGCCTGTCAAGAGAGAAAGAGAAAATGTAAATGTAATGTATTTCTCCTGAGTTGTGCGTTTTCTTCGTCTTTATATGTCCCTTCGGGGTGCTCATAGCTAGAACATATTAATATTCCAGTCAAGGACGCGTGCCATCGAGCTACTACGGACGCTGATGCAGTTCCGAGTCCCGGTGCCATCTTCAGAATATCCGGTGTCCCTCCGGAACGCTATGTCGCGGAATAACGGACGTGCTCATTCTAATATGTGCAGATTCCATAGCATAATAATCTCTCAAGGAATTTCTTATAACGCTTCTCATTTATCATAGGCATAAGCGGTGCTATCGATATTACAGCAATATAATACGAAATACATTTTTCATTATATTTTTACTATATAGTATTTATCATTAATTTTATTGTGCATAATTTGCTAAAATATATTTTTTATTATATTTTTATCATTAATTTAATTATACATAATTTGCTGTTTGTAATAACTGTAAGCAAAAGGCTAAGTTTATCTCGAATTGTATCAATTTTTTTCTACTATAAATTACAGAAAAATCTAAAGTTTTCAATTATAATTTTGTATAGATTTAAGAGAAAGAGAGAGGAGGGGAGAGAGAGAGAAAATTTGTGTTTGAATATACGCGTATTTAATTTAGCAAGCGTTATTACAATATTATACCGAACGCGAAAAGGAGTGTCACAGATTAAAATCAAACTCCAAATACTATACACGGGCTATCTCGTATAGATTAATCATGAGATAATTATAACTATGCAATTCAAAATCATGAAGCCACATATGCACGCACTCGATCCATTCACTCTCAGTTATCAGTTGCTAACAAAGCACTCATCTATTAAACCTACCATCAAGTGCTTTGCATATAACGTAATCTCTTCTCTTTTTCTATCACTTCTCTCTTATTGCCTACATACCTATTAACTTTACATAATAAACAATTTAATTACAATTAACTTTGCCATATTTAGTTTTCACTGGCTCCTATAAATATTTTTCCAAAATATCTATGTGCGGAATGTGAGTTCGGATATTTTAAAAACAATATCCGCAAACAATTGAAGATAATAATTTCTTAAAAAAGAAATCTTCGCATTAATCTATCCTACGCTATGAGAAAGAACAAACGACGAAAAGTCCTATCCATAATCAGGATATTAGTATTCTGGACTGGCGTTTACCAATGACTCGGTGCCATCTCTGTACTAACCAGCATCCCTCTGGACCGCGATGATAGATGGGTTTACTTCCTCCGGCAAGTGGATACGATCTCTTTGGAAAAAAGTTGATGTAGACCAACAGTCGGTAAGGTTTCCTAGCAAGAAGCACGACATGTAACGGCAAGAAGCTCTTCCGATACGTTGCGGCCGAGAGCAATCTACCCGAGGAACGAGAATCTACCCGGGAATCCGCGTATGTAGCTGCTGGAAACAGCGCCATCATCGATTTCACTGGTTTCAAACCAGTCCGATGTGACCTCAGTAGCGGAGGGAGAGAGTTCTCTTAGAGAGCGAAAGCGCCTGGTGAAACTTCTTCCGGCTTTTCAAAGAAGAATTGGGTCGCATATTAGTTCATTCGGTTTAGAGGCGTGTCTTCTATTCATTCCCTCTATCTTCAATTTATTGTTAAGACATATGCTTCTACATCCTGATGAAAAAATTCTTAAAAAATTGTATTTACATTAATAGTTCTCTTAAACATTGCTTCTAATGGAGGTATATTTTAGAAAGAAAATATTATATCAAATTGAGACCCTTGCTAAATTGCTGAGACCCTTCAGTAATTGAAAGTTAGTAACACGCCAAAAAAAAAATATAATCGTGTATCTATTTCGAGAACAGCGTGGGAAATGGAGATACAGTTGCGAGTTTATCCATTTGTCATCAGAGTTTCGTTAGGCAGTTACACCGTGCAATTCCTTCCCTCAATAGCGTCAGGATAAAATATGAGACGTGTATTGCATAGCGCATCAATCAGCATTAATAACGCCGGGCGAATAAATCGGCCAAATGAGTAACGGCTTCTGCGATTACCGACAATTTCGTACAACGCAATGTCCGTTAACGCAGAGTCACCTCTCTGCCCAACCTTGAAATCAATGACCATTAAATCTGACAGATTAAAGAAGATTCGGCACTGCATGTGGAAATGCTTTCGATGTTTTACATTTACGGATAACGTTTGCAGATAAATCATCGCCGTCGTCGATCAGTTTGCGCGACGTGTCACCGATCAACGTCTCTTTTGCGGAAAGTGCGCTAATACCGCGGCATGTATGACCGCGCGCGCTGACCTGAAAATAAATTAATGATATTTGCCATAAGCGCGATCGGAGTGTATCGCCTCCCAGCATATTCCCCATTAATGGCAGGATAATCATACTCGCGCCGAATAGACTACCCTGCGGATTTAGTCAGTTAGTTTCCGTGATAATCGCGCGGTATGAATTCCGATATTACGTCGCCCGGCCACTCTAATTATTGCTCGTAATGTCATATGGCGACAGTTGATCAGGGTGTAAATTTAACGGATTCAATCGAAAGCAAAGAGAGAGAGAGAGAGAGAGAGAGAGAGAGAGAGAGAAAAGGACACAAAAGCGTCACGTGGTAATTTTCGATAATCGTAAAGCGCCTAATAATTTCGCGCGTTTTTCATTTCATTCGCCACGCTCGCTGATTCGTGATCGGTATCACGCGAGGGCACAACGTGATTTGCGAAATACAAAATAGCTACTTTCTCGTCGGACTTCTCACGATGATATACGTAGGTGTATTGGAATAATATATCGTCGCTTATCGAGCGAATAGCTGGGATGCCGCGGCGAAGGATGGTCCCGGATGAGAAATTGGAAAAATGCGAGATACCTTCACGCGGCGCGATGAAAGTAAGCGTACGCGGACAGCATCGCTGAACTTACGTATATACCTTTATCTATCGGCAACCGCACCTACGAGCTCGAAAGGTCGCAAATAATAAATTGCACCGAAAGTGCATGCGCGCTGCAACAACTATTGTGTTGCTAAGTAAGACGTAGATATATGATGAAATCTTGGCTTACTACTGAAATGGGAATATAAAACGATTGTCAAATAATTCTATATACATATATAGCTATATAAATAAATTTTCAACTCCTTGAAAAAAATGCCTACGAATGTTACTTTTAGAAAAATTATTAAAAAAAATAGTCTTGTGTTATAAATGTATCTTAAAATACCCACGTCTTCTATCGCTTTAATGATTCCTTGAAATGCCGAATTTATTATGACATTGCTATATTTCTTTGGAAAACAGATTTTTATATAGTGATTTTTTATAATGTAAATAGAACACTGCTTAATGCAATTATTCTCACACGTCTCTTTCACGCGCGAATTAATCGAGTATCGATGACGAACAGCGCGGAATTTTGGAACATCAAGAGCGGCGTGAATTTATAAATATCATAAATCGAACGCTTATGACACTCCTGGACGAACGTGCCGATGAGATAACGCGAATCCAAATTTTCATTTTCCTCCGCGCACCGTACCGCGGCTATTTAATTACCGTCATTGTGGCGTACAGCGTACAGCGAGCCAATGGCAAAAATAAATATGAAAATCTCGACGACACGTGAATGACGACGAGACCGCTAATATGCAAAGCGACGAATCGTCGATACACGATATTTGCATTTAACAACTGTTACGTGCATCCGCGTTTACGAGATCCTCATCTCGTTTTGTTCCGTCCCGATCATTTTATAACAAACATTGATACAATTTTAAATGTGTCGTAAACAACCGGCAACAAGAATTTAAAAATAAAATAAAATGGAGAATTTGGCGGCCGCGTACTATTTTTTATTCAATCGTAAATGCAGATGCATTACCGATAGGAAAAGAAGTAAAAGTCATATGAGAGATGTTAGCGTTGATATTTCATCAGCGGCGAAAGGGCCGCCACTGATATTTTGTTCGTGTCAAAATAAAAAAAATAAAAAACCGAAAGAGGAAAAGAAATCTCGCAGTGGACAGGAGGAGCAGAGCGTAATAACTCGCGGCGGCCCGTTCGATATTCAAATTCGTCCAGTGTACACGTCGCGCCAAAAAATCTATGCGCACGCCCGTGTGTATGCACCGGGCGTAATAAAAGGCGTGAACGATGGCCACGGGAAAAGTCATAATCCACTTTTGTTTGCGGATTTATCGGTCTTCCGTGATGCCTCGTCCGGCGCTTTATCGAGTCCCGGCGCCATGAACGAGCGATGGCGTAACAAAAGGTGGAAGCTTTGGGAACTCTCGACGCTGTCCTCTCTCTCTCTCCCTCTCTCTTTCTCTCTCTCTCTCTCTCCCTTCACTTCGTCTCCCATCTGCTCTCTTGCGCACACATACCAAATACATTTACACAACACACGCACTCACACGCAATGTCCGCGACACAAAGAGAAAAAATGTACCGAACTCTGGCAACGGCCGTAAATGACTTTCGCATATTTCCGTTCTGACCGGCAAACAAATATTTGAAAAAACAAAAAAAACACCGGAGAGTGGAGCAAATTACTTTTTCAATAGCTATGAAACGATCGAGCGCGAGATACGACCGGATCTGCGGTGACGTTTTATGAAAGATCAGCGCGCTCGCTATAATGAGTATCTCTGTGCCTAGCATTGAAATCACTGCAGCCAGATTGTACGAGTAATCTTCCTTTAAGGGAATACGGACATGTTATTTCGCATCGATGGTTCTTATGTACATAACATCAAATATTGCTTTTCATCCTTCAATCGTGCGTATTTTATAGTAATTATTGTTATTTCATTTCTTGCATTTACGTTTCGTGTAAAGGCACACACACAATGCGATCCTCATTAAGATAACTATCAGTCAGCATAATGTAGAAATTTAATAACCATCCACATAGCCTGCAGATCCATCTCCCTCCACTTACTCGTCAAAGATTCTGCTACCTGATCGTCTCATGTTTCTCCGTCTGCTCTGCCACATCTACAGCAGCTCTTTCCATTTTCCAAGTCCGCACGGCACGCCGCCGATCCCGCGAAATGATTACAAACGATCGGGGATAACGTTCAATAAAACGTCTCCATTCCACGTTCCATGCACGTAGGGAAGATGCAGCGTGCTCGGCTGCCGAGTCGATATCGGGGAACACGTGTGTTTATCTATGTCCGTTCGGTACGTGGCCGCGACGTGCATCGCCGCGATATCAACGAGAATATGTCTCTATCGATACCGCTCACCGGAAAATCCCGCGATCCTGTGCCTCGGTTAAAGGAAAGCGACATTCGAACAATTGACCACTCGAATCTCCCATCTTTCGTGATAAACGGAAATCTCCCGTTATCGCGCGCACAAAACGATATTTATGTTCACTCTACATTCGCCAACGTGTGTGTGTGTGTGTGTGTGTGCATTGCGTCTAATGTCTATGTTCATTTTTATCGAATTCAATTTTTGCACAAACTCATTATTATTGTTCCTTTCATTAGAAGGGTTTATTTAACATTCCTTATGTCTTTATTCTTTGATATCATCTGTTAATTTTTATATTGTAAAAATTTTAATACATGTCCAAACATATTTTTTTAATTGTTTTTGGAGTGACTTCAATCGTTTAAATTGCGCCATTTGATTTCGCCGTCAAGGATGTCTTTCGCTAAAATGTGAACATTCCGTTCGTTACAAACGACTATTATAAATCATCACGTCAGAAAATAACATAAATGTGTAATCGCAAGAAAAAAGCGCGCAAAAAAAAAAAAGAAAACGTTTTCGATACACTGTTGCCGCTGCTGGTCGTCGAATTAGGAATTGTATAATCGGCGGAAGTGCGTTTCGTTCGGCGCGCGTATGCGCGCGCGATTCTGTAACTTTTTTAAATCAACGAGACTGCTCTCGGGCCGACATTACGGGCCCTAAAGTACGTCATTAGGAGGGTCAAAATTTACGAGAATCTCGCGGGAATTGCCAGTTGCGCAGTGCGTCGCGTGATCAACGATGATGACCGCGTGTACGCGTCCAGGGCGTGCAAGGGTATCCTTAACGAGGAAACATCCATGAAATCTCCCGAAAGTACAAAGAGAGTGGCGATACGGTTAGGCGCACTGAGCGAGGGAGGAGGAAATCAATTGCCTACAATGTTGCAATTTTCATCTGTGTAGAGCGATAATCTGGGATACGACGCCGTTACTTGGTTGTCGGACGAGAGTAACGGTAAGCGCATCTGGATAAAGGATAAAACGTGAAATTAGAAGGAGCCTGAAATAATGAGGATTCCGAAAATGTTCTGTAATATTCTTAAATGGCTTTTGCTTATGGCCTGTAACAATATCGAGTATCGAATTTCTTGCCGTGATACCCAATGCCGTAATGAACGTAATAATGCCGGAAAGCCGATTATAAGCATCGCGTATAAAGAACCCTTTGATCTCTTAATACTCTCTCGACGCTTTCGAGAGAGAGAGATTCTCTTATTTCTTATCCTAATACTAATTTCATATTAGATTTTTCTTTAATATTACAACACCTTCTATTATCGGCACATAAAGTTATTGATTCGATAATCTATTGCCTTTTATACTTCTAAGAAAATAAGAGTGACTTTTCTCGGGGTATAATACGCAAGTGAAAATCACTATGCATAGAAATAACAGAGTCTTAATCTTGTATCAATTTCAAACACTCCGGCGTGGCGAAAGGATAATCGCGGTACGTCGCATGCAAATATGATTCGACATCGACTCAAACGTGCATGTATTAACTAACCGGGAATATTGCGACACCGTTAGTCGCACGATGAAGTTTTCCAGCGTCTGAAGAGAACACAATCTAATTTCACACGCAGAACCGAGCACTATCTCAGAAAGGCAGCGCTCTAAGAACACGATGGTAATAATTTAACAAAACGAAGAGCGAAAGCATCTATATCGAAATTAGTCTTTATGTACAGAATACCTAAACTGTGCTCTTTCTATTCAATACTTCGTGAACTATAGCTATTAAAAAGAAAAAATAATAATTGATGTTCCAATATGTATATGCGAGAAAACGTAATAGTTTCTAGATTAGTTTACAATTAGAAAGAAGAAATAGAGAGAGAGAGAGAGAGAGAGAGAGAGAGATTGTTGCAGCTAAACAAATCATAAGACTTTACAGATATAACTTGTTCTTATATTAGCTTTTTAGAACAATTAAAGTTTGTAAACTGTAACAAATTTCGTAAGGGCTTACGAATTTAGTCGCGAAAAATAAATTACTAAAAAAAATGTTTCATCTAATAAGATTTTCGAATCCTATTTATATAAATTACAACTTCTTACAAACATCTATTATAAGAATAAAATGTTAATGCAAGATAGAACGACACTAGGGAAAAGAATATGAGAATGTAACATCTGTTTCCTGATCCTTCTCGTTTACGTTACAATCCCTTAACTCCTTCAGAAAAACGCATACTCCAACTAATAAATTTTGCACTTTACAAGTAAATTATTAACATATGTATTAATTTATATACATATTTCATAATTTAAATTTTGTGTATATACATTGTGTACGTGACATAAAAAACATTGTAATAAATTTTGGAAGAAGAAAAAGTTGACAAAATGTCCTTCAAAAAACAACAACACTCTTATTACTTTTTACAAAAGCGTATATTAGCTTCTTAAAAAAACTATGAGATTAAATGAAATTAAAACTTAAATATTAAAAATTATTATTATTCTTCGCAAAATAAAATAGAATATTCTTTGCTATTTCTTTATCTAAATTCCACCTAAAAAAATTTATTTTGGTCAAATTAAACTGAAATTGATGATCAACTGAATTTGATTTAATTTGAACAAGACTTTCAAACCAAACGCAAAATATATTGCAAAGCGTTCTAGACGCTTTCATTTGAATGTTATTGATTTGCAAAATTCTAATTATTTCAGTTGATAAATCCGATTCCACGGTTTACAATTTATCTACAAATAACCAACTAAACTATAGTCAAGTTTATTGCCGGATTTGGAAACTGGACTCTCTTTAACTCTGTTGCAATGAAATAGTAATAGCGTGGATCTCGCAGTGATTGGCCGCCCACAATGGATAGAAAATGAATCGTTTGAATAGATCGTTTATTTCTCCCAACTCAAGCTTTTTCTCTCACACTTTCTCAAGGAGCCGCAAAATAATTATCGCGTTATACTTAAATTGCTTTCGTAGACAATCACCTATTCAATGCGATGTTTAAAATTACGATTCGAAACCTATTGCCAATTTATAATCATTTCTTTTCAATAAAAAAATATCCAAATGAAAAATTGCATAAAACAAAAGAAATAAATTATCAATATCTTATCCTTAACCATACTTGAATCTATATCATTGACAAAGTATTAATAAAAAGTACAATTGAATATTTTATTCATCCGTCAAGTAAAGTTTAAAATTCGTACATAGTACGCACATGGAATGTCTTATCCATTTTGCCAATCCTCCATTTTCTAACTGCATTCTAATATTAAAGAAGGAAAATGCCAGAATATCTTCACAATTTATGTCAATTTTATAACGTCGAAAAGACGAAGCGAATTGAAATCTCTCCGACAGCAATCTTACTTATCACAAAAATATGCATTGCCAGAGGAATTCAAATGCAACTGCATATAAATGTTTACTCGCGTACAATTGTCTGTTTGGTGAGGAACAAGTGACCGCATTCAATATAACGGGCAACAAAAGTAGACAAGAGCATGATGACAACTGACGCGCGATTAGATTAAATTATAAACATAAGTCATTCCTCAAGGTGATGTTGAAACATAAAAAAATCTAAGAAAATAAAATCCACATCCAAAATTGATAAACCGAAAACAATTTATCGTCAAAACTCAAATCTTAAATCTTTGTTATTATCAATAGGAAATTAAATAGCAGTTCAAATAAAAACGCAGAAATCATTTTGATAGAAAGTCTGAAATGGCGAATGCGAATATAAAACTTTCATTAAATATCAGTGCGAACAGAATCGTAGATAGGAACCACGATTCGCAGTGATTAAAAATTGATGAAACTCGAACCGCTCATCGCGGGTCAGCAGGCGGGGCAGGTTAATGGTCCAATAAATACATAACGCCATAATCAGGCATTCATAAAGTTCGAAAAAGGAATGCGTTTGGTCGCGGCCGCAAATTTGATGAGTGATGAGATATGAGAGTCGACAGTCTCATCGTTATCTATGTTTGCCATGCAATTCGACATCGATGCGTTTCACACACGACACGCTAGTTGTACCATGTGAAAACTCTGGCATGCGTGCAGGATGTCAAATAAAACAGATCTCGATATCGCCATATCGTCGAAGCATGTTAAAATGTTGGATGCTACACGAAGAGAAACGGTTTGACCAAATACAGATTTGATTGCAAAACACAGGAAGATATATTTGCAACGTGGTTAGTTTAGCTAACAAATAGAGTTTTCTACTAACAATAAACGTGTGTAAACGGACAAGATTTCACATAGCTGTTGTTTTTTTTCTGCTATTTTAACCGGATTTTTGATATAATAAATTTTAAATGTTACAACCATGTTTTGCGGTGATACTGTTTTGAAGATGAAAAGTTTTAGTTTATAAATAAATACTATATCAATCTAGAATCGTTTAATACTAATATTAGAAAAGAAGATACAAGTTATAGATTATATTCCGTATAGATTATATTAGCGTTGATGTAAATTGTTGATAAATTAGGAAAGATAATTTTTTAATATCAACGTTATTATTTTTATGCTACATTGAATGTCTGTATATCTAACTTTCAATAAAATCAATACCAAAAGAGGCATGAAGAATACGATATCAGAACAATCAAATAATCAGATTTACATTATATTTAATACGGATACGGATATATTAACCATCAGAAATATTCCAAAAAAAGAATGAAAGGACATCGCAGAGATGTTCTCATGTACTGCCACATGAAGCGGCAGTTCAAGGATTCATTGTGCGACGGAGAAATTAAATTTGTCCCGATTACCGGCGCGTGACCGTGCAGCCAATACGATATACGAGATTGGACATAATGCGGTCAATGCACCGTTGAAATAATGAGTTTGCAAGAAGAACCTCCAAACTAAAGAACATGTTCGATGACTTGGGCAAGGCGACACAAGGTGCGCGACTGAAGTCGCTTTTAGAATTCGCTTCGGTGAAAGACGCATATGCTAACGTTTCTACGGATCGTACCGGTATAGCGCGTATAGCAGATAGTAAACCGTTAATGAAAACATTCATGTGTACAGTTAAATTAAGCCTTTCTATTCCTTGTGTTCATCGTGATGAATATACATTTTCTTCCTTTGTAACGTGCAAACTTTCAGATTTCTCTATGCATTTATAATGGATTTCAAATATAAAATGCCTTATTTATGACTTTAAAAACTTGCTTTTTAAAATAAAACTATAAATCTTCATGACATTGATGAAAACGATGCGAATCCTTTATCTAAACAATATTGAATATAGTAAGATTGTCAAAAAGGAATATAAGATTTTTTTTTATTATTTATTATCATTACTAGATTATATTCGTTATTGTCAAAACACTTTTCTAGTCATGGAAGTATATCAGGAAAACAATTAGATACATGTCATATTCAGAAAAATGACTGCATGTCTAATATGACCTTCCAAAGATATGAAACATGCGCACACGTTGCGCTCACGTGCAGATAATTTAACATCCACACATGCGTGTTATAAAAGAACCAGCAATTGCTGTCAGTACATATATTGTAATTAAATATAGTATTGATAATTTTAGCATTGATAGTACTACATCGATATTAACGTCGATATGAAGGATGAATTGATTCATCGAGGATGATACTGCACGCTTTGCTTGAACACTCATTACTGCAATCAATAGATTTCAAACAATAAATGGTCACGATATTAATTCCGTCACTTGTTTATCGACAACCTCTATTCGCTAGTTGCAACGTAATATGCTGGCAATTAATAGTTGTCGGCTGCAATGATTGCGCAATCGGTGTTCTCATTCAAATGTTGCAGTCGACATAATGGAACAATACCGAATGCAGCGAGATTGTCAGGAAAGAAGATGAGATTTTCTTTCGATTACTATAATCTTCGTCAAATAAGATAATATTCCTAAAGAAGCTTCAATATTCCCTAATAGATCATAATTTAAGTTTTTAATTAAAAAAAAAATTTTATATGCCGAGAATTTATTAACTATAACTTATTTTTCAAAGTGTAAATATTGCATTTCATTTCGTCCCGCTGATTTTCATTTATACACAAATATTGAAATCGCAGAAATACGTGAATCGTGAAAATTACTGAAATGTAACTGCGAATTGCAACTGACAAGCCGTGCAACTACAAAATTATAAGTGCGTTTTATCTAGCTTACTTTCATCGTAACGGTAGTGCTGCTCAAATATAGCGTTTTTATACGTTTAAAATGCAGCATTAGCTGCAAGTCAAAGGGCAGTTAATGCACGTTAGCGTAATCAAAAGCACTTTAAAAGTAGTATTCAGTGGACGCGCAATGTTGACGATATATGCAAGATTTATATATATACATATATATATATATATATATATATATATATATTTGTATATAC
>VBVQ01001588.1:4054-32683 GCA_011636635.1 Tetramorium simillimum
AAACGTTTCTAATATTTTAAATACGTTTAGGAAATGTATATGAAACGTATATAAACCATCATGTGCTACCTGGGAATTTTTTGTGAGAACAATCCGCTATCTGTCAACCGTACATAGTTCTTTTTATCAATCTAATATTATATTTTTTAATAATCTTATTCAATAAAATGTTTTTTCACATGTAATTATTTTTAATATAGTAATATTATATTATAAATATGTATATATGTATATATGTATATATTATATAGGACATTCCGAAAAAGACATGAACCAGTAGCTATGAGATGATTTTCACCTTGTACAAATTTAATTAAAGTTTAACTAATAAATTAGTTAAAATTAAGAATTAAAAATACTAAATACTATAATTAGTAAATAATCAATTTCCATTTTCATTTTTCATACAAATACAATTTTAATATTGTAATATTTATGAGGCATACTCTATAATTGTATCTATTATGTATATCATTTTATATTCTTTTTTTTCTTCTATTATCAGAAAACTATCTAGACTATTTAGAATGTTCTAAAAATATTTGATTTTAATCAATAATTTTTCCACGAGTATATGTATGTGAGCACGTGATTACTAAAGAAGAGAAGAATAGTTATTGATAGCGAAAATGAAAAGACAATGTAAAGAGTCGTACGCGAATTTTTAGACATGAAATATATTATCGCAAATTATAACAAAGTTTTAAATAAATTGTTATTATCGTTGTAAGGTTCTACAGTACATATTATTACTAGGACATCCATAACATATTTACAGAGCGTTACAAAAGTTCAGTAATAAAAATACTACAACAGAAATTTACAAAAATTAAATATAAAAACAATTTTTTAAAAATACAATACGAAATACATAATTTTACTAAATACATAATTTAAATACAAGATTGAATACATAAATCTGGTCAAATTATAATTTTATAAGTCAAACAATCATACGATGTACAAATAATTCTTTGAATTTACGCAACATGATATTTAATGTTAGCGATACGAATGTACAGCATTCTTCAATGATAGCTCATTATTTTAGCCAAATTTCAAACTTATGCTTAAAAACTTAATTAGAATAAAAGAAAGTTACGTAAATTTTCTTTATTACTTAACTTCTTGTTAACTTTCTGTTGCAGCGCTTTTACACTCAATTTGTGTTACACTTTGTAGATACATATATACACATACACGTATTGATATTTATGTAGTAAATAAAATTCTTAAGCCCGATGCAATAATTCTATACAAATACACTGATTTCTTTAGTAGATTGAAGTACTTGACAACAGTTTTTTTTTAACAAACGCACAGTCACACTTACTGTCATTGAGCTCAAGTCGTTACAACAATGCTCTTTCCGTTTTACTACATAAATGATAGCATAATATTTGTAAATGGAGCGATTTTTTCGTGATATGGACCGCCCATCAGTATACACATAGTTGCTGGAAAGTCCTGACATACGTCTATACATATGTCATATGTTCATGGCAATATGCAGACATAAAAGGAGAAATTTCTTCTGAGCATATATTTTTTTTATCAACTCGCAGTTTTCAACTTTCTTTTTGAATAATTAACATGAAGCGGATTATGTAAATATATTCTTAAATCTAAATTACAGAGAAGACTACAATTGTATATAATAATAAAAGAGCATGGTTATATATACGTATATATATGTACATATTGAATGTATGTGCTTTTTATAAAAAGTGATTTTCTTTCTTACATAACAAAAGACAGAGAATTACAAAAACCCAAGATGAAAGAAAATAATAATTATAGCCTCTTATTCCGCTTTATTCGGATGATAGTTTGTTTCACAGCATGCATTTAATGTTATGACTTTCGTATTTCATATTCGCATTTTAACACCATATGTAATAATTTTTAAATAATTTTAATAATACACAGTTAAGACTTTTCGCATTATTTACATATGACTTCTGTAAGATATTACTCAAAAAAGCAATATCTTGCATAGAAACTCTATTAAAAAAAAATCCATATATTGCATCTCTGAATAAATAATTAAACAATAACAAGTTGATATTCTTACATATACATAGCGCATGTAAAATCATACGCTATGTGCGCCAGGCCATGCTAAATCGATCTAAAAGGTACTATATTACAAATTATATGTTATTTAACTAAATAGGGGAAATGTTAAGTAGGAATCTTAAGTTCTTATCAAACTATTTGGCTACATGAAGATAATATCTCTCATTTGGCAACAGTTCCTTTAGATATTTCTCCCTTTACGTCCTAGAGCAAATCTAAACGTTGCACGCATAATATACATATATTTGAGTGACAAAGTGCTAAAGTTTGTAAAGAAATAGATACAAAAAAAATTAACATAATCACAGTTGGTTGGCAGGCTTGCGAGTGAGCGCAGGCATGATGCGTTTGGACAGGCTCTTTCAACGCAAATACCTTATCTTTCTTTACATGGTTTTATCACTTGGTCGATATAGTACTTCAGTAGCCTGTTAAACTCTTTATATTGACAGATTGAGCCTTAAACATAATCGTTTGTTCCAGGACTTGTCAATGGTTCTTGAGCCTGAAGCAAATAATAATATATTGTGAAATTTTTCATAAAAAATATTCCGAAATTTTATTTTATCCGTTAAAAGTATTTATGATTTTTCCTATAATCCATAAGAAAAATCTTTTAAGAAAAAAATTAATTCAAATAATTTATAGTTGATATTTTACCTCTTCTCCAACTGTAGCTGCAGGAAGCGGGAATCTGTTTTTCTCAAGACTAAATTGATCTTCCGTAGTCTTCCTGTAGACGGGATTATCGAAGTTCATGCTAGTAACATTACGATGAAGATAATGCCTGTAGCATAGTACTGCAACAAGTGCGAGTAATAATAGTCCTAAAGACACTACGCCTATCACGATGCCAGCGACTAAACCAGGATCTGTTGAGTCAGTTACCGAGTTCCCTTTTCCATCTGCGTCTGCTGAGGATAGTGGATCTAGAAATACCATACTCGATGTGAGAATTCCAAAACATAAATCAGTTTGATGTAAAGAGGTCCCAAAAATTTTTTCCATTCCAGCACATTCATTACTGTAGCAGAGTTAATACAATTAGAAAATTAATAAAGTCAATTCTGTGATATATACAATGATCATAATTTATAAGAGTAAAATTCTAAATCTAAAAAATATTAACTAAATTATCAAATAAATTATATTTTTAAGAAAAAAATACATGCACATTCATATTATGCAAATTTAATATATTTGCTAACACTTACTAATACATCTAATCATATCTCTACAATTTTATATCATAAAAGATTATAAAATTATAAAATACAGCTTTGGAATAAATAATTAAATAATCAATTTTAATCAATCACAAATTTGTTGAATATTTTCTGATATGTATATACATATCTAAAATATTAAATATTACATACTAAATAAAAAATTTTGATATAGATTTAATATAACAAAATCCAGTGTCTTAAAAAAAAAATTGTTTTTAATTCAACATTCGATATTTTATTCTTAAATAATAAAGTTATACCAATTTTTAATTAGTGATTTTATGAAGCCCAATAGAAAATGTATCCCAAAAATGAACCACCGTGAATTAGTGAATGTTCATGATTAATTATTTCCATATTGTATAATTAGATAAATATAACCCACGTGTATTGAAAAAATATTACCCAACCAAACTTACTAGCAGTCGTTGTAATATTGAGCCTCTGGAACTTCTTCATGGGTGCTTGCGTGGACGGCGCTATGGTCGTAGTAACTGGAATATCCCAAATTCATGCAACACGAATGCAAATAAATGATACAACGTAAATAATGAGCTCATTACATCTTCGAGCAATTCAGACATTAATAAACAAATTTTTTATATATTCTAAGTACCTAAATAATCAATTTTGTGCATTCGAAATAAACATGCTTTCTTAATATTTTTTTCGCATTCAAGCACTTGCAAGTTTTCATCATACTGTTTTATTTATGAATTTATATAAAAATAATCATGCCAGATGACTTATTATTGTGCGATAACTGTTCTATGAGATTAATGATTATATGCGCGTTATCTGCATGAGCATAATAATTAACTAACCAAAAAGATTTGAAAGAATGTAAATAAAAAATGATATTTTGAGCGTCTTTCTTGCATAATAAGCCTTAATAAATTAGAATGCACCAACGACATGCAATGCTATCTGAGAATTTAAATTTCATTCTCATAATTATATTGCAAAAGATCTATAACATAACATTTATAATAAGTTGACGAACAACTTCCCATAACTGTCTATTAATTAAACTGATTTTAGTTTAGTTAGAAAAAAATTTTACATAATTCGTAATATGACACTTATTATCAATATTTAAAGCATTATTTTTAATATAAGTGTCTTTTAAATTTAAAGACATCACATTAGGCGAAAAATAAATTATAATTATAGAACAATTTGCATGCTTATTTCTCATAAATTGGCTACTATGACGAAGTAGTTGAAAATTGTGTAGTAGTTCAGTACTGGAAGGTCATTTGTCAATTGCGATATCCTTCCCCATGACTGACTCACCATTTTCCACGCACATCAATCCATCGGGTAATAACCGTAAGCCATCAGGACAGGCGCACGACAATAGTGGTGATCTAGAGTTGATTTTAGGCGCGGGCAAACACAGATGGCTGCAATGTCCATTGACAGCCTGACATTGATTCATTCCATCAGGCTGTCTGTAAGGATGATATACATGGACTACCATCGGATGCTGGAGCGTTCTGATCGATGTTACAGGTTCTACTTCCTTGCCAGTGAATTTGTTAGCTTTAAAGATCGTTTCCTTATCCCAATCGGTCCAGTACACGTAATCTTCAAAAGTTGTTATACTGAAGGGATGTCGAAGGCTATCGGGAGAGTACAAAACCGTTCGTCTACCAGTACCGTCATAATTACAAGAACCTATGATGTTTAGTTTTGCATCTACCCAATATACTCTCCTGCCAATCAAGTCTAAAGTTAAGCCATTAGGCCACTTGACATCATTACCGACAATCACCTGTAATAGACTCTTGTTAGAAATCAAGGCAAATTGTTTGAAAACATACTTAAACTGTTTTATTAATGACTCATATAATTGTTCCTTTTAAATAGATTTTTAAAGACATCTTAAGTTTTATGATGTTCAAGTAACAAGTTCTCCGATAATATTAATTCTGTTATTAATACTTTATTATTTATACTAATATTAATTCTATTTCTTAAATTAATATTACAGTTTCTTACCGATCGATGAGTGCCGTCCATGCCGGCTCGTTCAATACGAGCCTCATCGCTCCAGTCTGTCCAAAACATCCAACCCTCCAATGGATTCAGTGCTATCGCTCTAGGTTCCTGAATACGATCACGTATCAGAGTCTTTCTCATATTTCCTTCGAAATTGGCCAATTCGATAGTATCTTTCCCAGAGTCCGTCCAATAAATATGACTGTAAATCCAATCAACTGCCAATCCATCTGATGTGGTAAAATCGTTTTCGATAACGACTGTGCGCTCATTTCCTTCGTCTATTGGAGCTCTAAAAAATATTAGTCAATATATCCATCAATATGAAACTTAATAAAGATTTTTTTCGCTGTAAGGTAATTACAACATACTTGTAAATTTTCTTTTCACTGATGTCGCTCCAGAAAATCATTCCAGTGCGAAAGACAAAGTCCAAAGCTGTTGCCATTTTCGTATTGTTAACGATAGCAGTCATCTCTTGACGGTCTAGAGCTACTTTTCGGATGTCATGTCGACGGGCAAATAACAGACTTGCGTGACCTTCCGCGGCTTTACAGCGTGTTAAATTCCGTGGATCTTTAAGATAACCAGGGGCGCAGCTGCATTTGAAGCTGCCTTTTTCATTCTGGCAAAACTGAGAACAGCTGCCCGGTTCCAAGCATTCATCAACATCTGAAAGACAAAATGATCTCTCTAATGCGCAGCTTATCCAACGTGTGATTGCAGTAAGAGGCTAGAAACCTTAAAGAAATAATATGTTAACATTTAGAGCTGCAAGAACTTTGTTCGTACCATCGCATGTACGATTGTCGATGAGTCTATAGCCCGCGCGACAGTCGCATCGGTAACCAATAGGCAAGTCGACGCAAATCTGCGAGCATCCACCGTTGTTTTTTGCACATTCGTTCACGCCGCAGAGCTCGGCGCTCTCATCCTCCCAGCCGATACAATCTGGATTTTTGTTGCAAACATTTTCCAAAGGAATACACGAGCCCTCGCTGCACTCGAACTGAATTCGCGGATCGCAGCTTACGATTTTGCTCGTGCAATTCTTCTCATCGCTTCCGTCAGCGCATTCGGCTTTACCGTTGCAATATAGATGACCTAAACATACGAATAATTGAAAATCCGAAGTATTATAGAGCGATTCGTGCGGCTATTATTATGTAAAATGATAGATTCTTTACTTAAATCTGAAAATGATAAAAAAGTCATATACATCACAAGATGTATAACTTATTATTAATTTTTGTAATTCAATATCTTGATAATATTAAGGCTGAATTTAATTTGACAGCCGTCTTCTGTTTACACTTAAAATATGCCATTATCTCATAAAATGAACACTTTTCGTCCATTTGAATTACATTATAATTTTATGTTTAATGTAATATTTATAATAATTGTTTATTATAAACAGGTTGTATTTTTAAATATTTCAGTACCCGAGATGCAAGAACGTCGATCTTCGCACTGAAATTGATCGGGTCTACAAGTTACATTGTGGCATCTCTGTGGGGATTCGTCTGCACCATTGGGACAATCCTTTTCGCCATCGCATACCCAAGTTTGATGGATGCAAGTAACACCATCGTCGCAATCAAACTCCTTGTCGCAGTGACTTGTTTTCTTCCCGTTTTGGATATCCTGAAAGATATCCAAAAAAAATGTCAGACGCGCAATGCAATCTTATGTAAATTGCATTGCATCGTTTTTTCTTTCGAGTTTCTTTATTATTAACACTCGCGCGAATCTTTTCAAACATCCGATACTTTAACGAAATCAGTATGAAAGCGAAGTACCTTGCATCCTATTTCATCGGATCGATCGGGACAATCATAGTCGCCGTCGCATCTCCATCGCGACGTTATGCAATAATTCTCGGAACACGCAAAATCAGTGCCAGGATGACACGTTATCGGCCCGCAACCTTTCTCGTCGCTGTTGTCCCCGCAATCATTGTCGTTGTCGCAAACCCACAGCTGCTGGATGCAGTGCTTGTTTGCACAGGTAAACTCGTCGGACCGACAAGTGTCGTCTGAGGCAAAAGATTTCTCATGTGAGAAAAGTGGAACGACATTTTATTTACTTGCAACAGAAATTCTCACATAGCGTTGATATCTTAACAGGCATTGACATCTAATCAATATAGAAACATGAAGCTTTTTGAAATAATTTCCGACTAAGGATATTAATCTATTAATGCAAATATTTACAAGCAGAATTTTTTCTGTCATATATATAATTACGTTATCATGTATAATTCGTAAAACAAATATTACAAGTAATAAGAAAGTAAAAAATAATTAATTAAATTAGATTAATTTTTAGCAAAAAACAGTAGATATTATAATGTTTATAACATTTAGAAAATAAAAATTATAACAATAATTGCAAAGCGACACGATCTTGCAACTGTATCCAATATGATCTAGAACTTCATATAGTTTCATGATTCTTTCTCTACTTCTCGATAAACATATTACGTTATAAACTCAAAACGTAGTAATATCATATCAGTTGATCCGATAACCTTTCACGATAGCGTACGTCTTTGTCTAATTTCGCAGTAGCTATGAACTTTCTATAATAGAAGAATATACATTCACGAGAACATTTTCATTTGCGCGTTATTATTATTCTCTACTAATTTCTTACTTCTTTTTATGATTAATGAGTTTTTAAAATTTGTAATGCCTATTAATACTATTTTAATTATAAGTACATTTAATTTATTCTCAAAAAAAATCTATTCTTTATAATTATATCTTATCTCATGATAATAACTTCTGCTTTAAAAAAAAAAGTTTATCTTACAAAGGAAAGAAACTGCATTTCATTTATTTTCTAATTTATAATGTACTATAATGATATTTTAATAAATGTAATAGTATTTATATTTACAATAAAATATATAAATTGTTTCATTTATATATGTTATTTCTGGTAAAATATATTATTTTTTTTAAATATATAGAAACTGAATCTTATATAGATCAAATTGGGAACAGTTACGTATTATTGTTAAGTCACAATCTGTAAAGTAAAAAATATTGACTGACAGATAAATTTCACGGCTTTCACGTATCGACATATAATTTAGACAAGAGTACGAAGACCTATGTCATGATAGAACATAAATAACATAAAACGTGCGACTTTAACGACTCGTGCGCAAATACCGCTCTAGGAAGAAACATGTTAATTAAATGTATTTATGTAGAAAAAAACTGTTTCCTTTTGCTACACTGTTATATATTCTGTAATCGCAACCGTTTGCGCTTTCGAAAAGACAAGTTCCGTAGAAAATTAGAGATTCCTGGCAGTCACTCGTAATTTCAAGTGGGATAATTATCTCCTCCTCCGTCAAGCGGTATCTGCGACACAACTTTATCTAACGAAAAAAAAACTATGTATTAAGCTGCACTCTCAAGTATTACGATCGGAAATTCTCCGACTGAGAGAAACAAGAGATAATAAATGTAATAAAATACTTACAGGTGCCGCTAAAGATACATGAAGAAAATAAAAGATAAAATTAATTATAGAGCACAGCAATTGGATCGTGGGTAATCTATTTCCGACTCGATCATTTTTCATTTGAATAAAGTAGCTTTTGTACCAATTTATATAACAAATATGAATAAAAAATGGATGAATAAAAAATGAATTCGTTAAGAATGCATTAAGAGATTTCTCGATATAAAAATTTCTAATATTTTCGCGTGATTTTCTACCCACCATCAATTCCTGTGGATCTTAACACTATTGGCCGGCAAAGTAGCAAAGAAAGAAAACTCGGCGAAAATTAGCGCATTACAGAAACATCGCATCGAATAAACGCAATCATAATCGCGGCTGATAAAAGTATAAATAAGTTGTAAAGTATAAATAATTCATGCAACCCGTTTTTAAGACATAAAGGTGCGACGTAAAATGTGCAATTTATTTATAAAGTGAGTACATTTATATCGCAAGTTAAAGCAACGTTGATCATTTTACAACCACATTTAAATTCCTTAGGATCTCGCGTCAATCATTACAAGCATCCTTACACAAGCAACCTTCACCAATTAAAATTTAATTTAGCTTGTCCCAGAGAAGTATTACCCAATCACCAACAGAACTATTATAATTGTTTTCGATCCAAAACATCAATACAATTTACTTCGAACGTGAAATTTTGATCTACGTCTACATTTACGTTTATTTCTCTTTCTCATCAATAATATTAGTTACATATTTAATACATGTATAATTTATATATTTACTGTACAATTACAGCTGACCACATATGTCTCAAACATATAACATATGCTTGCATCTCGAGGAATAGATAGAGATATGCAATCAAAACTTTGTACATTTCTTAGACGATTGAAATATCTTTTCTAAAAAAAGTTTTGAGTTGCTAAAAAAAAATACATTTTACACAGTTACATACATGGATGCGAAAACTAATAATCGA
Organism: Tetramorium simillimum; assembly: GCA_011636635.1. Taxonomy (NCBI): domain Eukaryota; kingdom Metazoa; phylum Arthropoda; class Insecta; order Hymenoptera; family Formicidae; genus Tetramorium; species Tetramorium simillimum. The sequence continues at coordinate 13,835 of VBVQ01001588.1, forward strand.
TACATATACGTAGTCTCGGATTTTCCTTTTCGAGACGTAACATGCAGTACACGATGAAATACAGATAAAAAGATAATAGAGGGAACAAAGTGTGCAAGCATATGGAAAAAATAGCCCACGTGCAGAAGCTTACTGCACTCAGCCTCGTCTGAACCGTCCGAACAGTCGGGGTTGTCGTCGCACATCCATGTTAATGCCACGCACTCGCCATTTCCCGAATGGCACGTGAATTGTTCCGGCGTACAGGTCTTGGTCCCTACAAGACATGACAATTGCATTGTACCGGATTCGCACGCGAATATACGACGCGGGGCGCGAGCCCCGACAAAGTGGACACTGCAATCGACATTCGGTCACGATAGGCTTCGTAAGATAGATTGCATCCTTGCATTGAATGCACAGATAAGTTCCAAAGCATATGCAACAGCTTGAAATAATGTTTCATCTATCAAATAAATTGAAGACCTAAATTCCTACTGACGCCAAGAAAACTAAAAGAATCGTTTAGCTACTCCCTCTAAAGGATCAATATAAAAAAATTATCATTTAAGGTTTTAGATAATTAAGTGGCATGCATAAAAACAACGTATAAAAATTTTAATTAATTAGTTATTCAGACAAATGTAACTATCACGCCTCATAAAATTTATACTGATTGTTATTGTTTTCATCAATTATTATACTTGTTATCGCTTCACCGATTTTCCAAGATTATTTTAATAAGTTATATTTAATAAGTTATTTATTATTTCCCGTCTCAATACATGCAATTAATAGATCGAGAACCCAACTCTCTCCTGTTAGGCGATAGAACATATCGAGGGTGCGAGGATGCAATCTGAGATTCTGCAATTTGCGCTTTGTCGCTTGTTCTGTAGCTTTCCGGCTAATCTCGCCCCTCCTTGGCTGCTTTCCGGCAACACCTACGCTAAAACGCTTATCCACGCGACTTACTGTGACAGTCCTTCTCGTCCAGACCATTGACACAATCTGTTTGATGATCGCACAGCCACGTCTTCGGAATGCAGTTGCCCGGACTGCATTCAAACTCTCTTTCGTTGCATGGTGTCAATCCTTTTTTTCAGTTCAATATTTAAAAAATTGTATTAACCATCTTTTTAGAACATATTCTTACGAAATCATATTTCTACTCAATATTACTGATAACAGCAAAAATTTCTCCAAAAAAAAAAAAAAATTTGATAGACGCCTGAAAGTCGTCTAAAAAGTACATCAGAAAGTTCAAGACATTTTTAAAATATCTTCACAATATGATTCAGAAACTTGTTTAATGTAGTTTATTATTTTGATGCCTTATGCGATTTTGTGCAACTTAGAAGACCAAAGTTTTGCATTTTAACACTACTAAATTTTACAAGGAACATGAATACACGATTTTTTATATTTAATTCGTACTTTTATGCCTGTGAATGATAATCTCAGTCTTCAAAGCTAATTATTTTAGACGATGTGACATTTATATGAATTCAGAATTCTATGATTATAATTTTATATGTAATATAATACAGAAAAAGAAACATTTAATAAAATGAAACTTATAATACAGGAACATATAAAATATATATTAAAATATATACAAACATATATTAAAAAATTATAAATGAAGAAATTAATTTAAATAAATTTAAATATTTCTACTCAAAATTTGATACAAATTACAAAAGTATTCAAAGTAGGCTTTAGTTTTTACAAATATTTCTACTTTATTCATGCGAAATGTCGGCGTTAAAAAAATATTGAACGTCAAAAGTAAAAGATAGATGTTTCAATATTATCATGTATAATAATGCCCGATTATGCAGGCAAATGAAACAATGATTAACCTTTGACATTCGATATATTAGAATGCCATTGTTTTCGTTTTCAAGTTAGAATAAAAGAACTACACGCTTGCGATCACGTTTCATATGTAACTGAACGTGTTGACGTTGGAGTAATCTCACTTTATAACATAATGCTGCGCGAATATCGTGGAACGTAGTTATAATAATACACAGGATGCTCTCTCCCTACTGAAGGTACCTCCTTCTGAATTCTTGGTCGATCAATGACCAATTTTGAATAAAAAATATCGAAGAAATCCATTATTAATCGCATCTTTCTAATTTTCGACATTATATATTTTTGTAACTTTAATTTAAAATTCTGTTAGAGAATAAATTCCATTTAAAATTATTCGAAGAATGCAGTTATACTATTCACTTGGAATGTCCGTTAATTAATGTAAAGCATGAAATTTGCGCGAGATAAAATAATTCATTACATAGTCCGTTTGTTAAATAAGTAGAAAATGATGAAAATCGTTTAACGCATACATGATTCCAAGAGAGTAATGAAATGATGATTGTTAGTTTCTCGGAAGAATTATTATAGTTTCTCCATTTTTTTTTTACTAAAATTGCAATGTAGATCAACGATAAATCTCGATCGCATTTCCCTACTTTATATTTTAAGAGGATTTTTAATGATCTGCAGCGTAATTTACATCATAATTGAAATGATTAAATGCACGCGTAATTATATCGGTCAAAAGGGCTTTGCGTCACCGTGTACTAATTAATATTAAACGAGCATTCCACTATGTAATTATGATCGCCGTTGCGACCTTCAAGGATCGATGGGATACGATTAAACAAATCGATTAGCATCAATGCTGCCCTTCTGCCTCGCGGTACAGACACCGAGGGTGGAGATACGCAAATACGTACGACAGTCAATTGGAATATCAAACGATTTACAATTCTAATAAAAGAAAAATGCGTCTTAACATCCGCGCGGGATTTCATCAGTCAGCGATCACTCGATAAGACTAGAATCTAGAATCAAGTACCCTCAAAATAGGAAGTAACCTCGTTAGTGAGGGACACCCTGTATGTCAGTACGCTTCACCTGCGTGAAAAACCGGTCTCCAAAGTTGCACTTTCACATACCGGAACCTTTTACAGCCGAGATGCACTATATTCGGTTAAATATTCATTCAATTATTTGACATGACAATGCAATAACGGTGTTCGTAAGAATGTTAGCTGACTTCTAGATTCTGATAGTGTTTGAAAAATCATACCTTAATGAGAGGGAAAAAAATGTGAACGAATGTATAATTTTCCTATTTATAAAATACGCAAAGATTTCTTCGTCTGCTTTTACGAAGCGCACCCTGCTTTTATAAAGTGAAATTCATAAAGCGTTTTATAAGAGGTAATTAATAGAAATTTTTACACTACAGAGGCGCATAAATTACAAATTTCGCATTCCACATATATATGTAAGTATACAAGGCGTCTCTCTCAAAGCGCGGTAAATACTGATAGATATACTTTATTGGCAATAGCGAAGAGATATTAATTTCGCGTTTACCTTACCTCAGTAAATATTTAATCTGCGATTGAGTTGGCCGTTAAATATACCAGTAATTAACTTTCATTTAATTTAATTTAATTTAATTTTTATTAAAAATTTCTGTTAATCTACTATAAAACTAATTAAAACTTTTCGCATTCGGGACGTTCGCTACTGCAATCACAAAAGCGAGTCATTCGACAGATTTTATCCCAAAATAATAAAATAAAAATATAAAATCTTTAACTTTCATAACTGTATTACTTCTATAAACTTTCAAAAATTTTCTAATTAATTTTTTTATATATTAATCCCTAAAATAAAAAAAATATTGGAGTCAATACATTCGTGCATAAATTATTTTATATATTTTATTTTATATATATTTTATAATAATAAAAAAAATTATTTTCTCATTAATTATTCAAATTATCAAATTTTTTGCGCGGCTTGCATGTGTTGATATACTGCGATTTAGCCAAAATTGATTAAGTTTTGAAAAAATTGTTGTAGCAAAACTATTGATTTAAGTATTATCTTCTCTCTCCCTCCTCCTCTTCTCTCATCTTATTAATCTTTTAGGAAGCTACCATCTTTCTCTCGGTCCATATTTCTCCCGGCGGATATTAGCGAGCGAAATTAAACGTTTACATGTGCGCTATAAAAAATTGTAACTTACTGCAGACAGCGGGATCCTCATCAGACCCGTCCGGGCAATCTCGGTCGCCGTCGCAATGCCATATATTGGGTATGCATCTGCCGTTACTGCACTTGAACTCCGTGTCCTTGCATTCCTGGGTGTCTGAAATGTTCGTATGGGAATGAGCACCGATCGAAGGGACAGTCGCGCACGCGAGGAGCAACAGGATGCACGTGCACCGGGAAACATCCGAGGGCCGCGACGGACTCCTGCCGCCGAGCTGCATGATCGCGAGAGGAGCAGACCCCTAGGTGTCTGTCGTTCGAAGCGTGCGTGCAAAACCGCACCGCGCGAAGCCGCACGACGCACTGTACGTACGATTCTTACGGCGCACTCGAGGAAGCCTCGGCAGCTCTTTCAATCAAAGATCAATCAATTTTTACGCGCAATCATTATATCATTATGCGCCGTATGATCTTCGAGCGGGACTCCCGCCGCACGACGTCCGTCCCCGGTCTATCACTGGCGTCGCTGATGAAATCACACTGACGTATATCATCCGATAAATACGCAAATTGTTCTGTGTAATTTTCTGTTTTTTCTTAATTCCGTTCTCGCGATACTTCTCGGATTATCGGAGCACTCGCAGGAAGGGGGGGGGGGAACTCGACGCTACTCCGATTTCGCAGTTCCAGCTTTCACGCGCGACGACGAGGCAGTAGACGCGAGCTCCGGGGCGCACCTGGCGCAACGATGCATTCGCGGTGGTAACCGCGGATTCTGTAAGGCCGGAGCCCGGCAAAGGGAGGCCTATATATGGGCCTTGGTCACGCACACGCGGCCGCACTGGCAGAAGGAGAGAAGCGAATCAAAGCCCTACCGCTGATTCTCGCTGCGAATCCAGTGCGTTTCTTGCGTTTTCATTACACGTTTTACACGTGTGTGATATGCGACGATCCGCGGAGTTCGCTTAAACTTTGATCGATTCCCTTCGATCGAGTCTTGCAAAGAAATTCATAAAAAAATACAAAACTTGGCCCTCTTAATGCAAATTAGTTTGAATTAATGAAGATTCCTCCTTGCTACTAGTCTGATTGCTTAGTGTCGCTTTTAGTCTAATATTTCTGTAATTTTTAATATTAACTTGAAATTCGGAATCTTTTTTTTTACGAAAGCGAAATAATGTTGCTAAATCTATTTCAATTTCAGGGATTAAAAATACATCAGGATTAATATTAAAGAAAAAAAATAATTTTTATCTATTAATATATGCATAAGATACTAAAAACGTGATTCATCTTTCATTTAAGAATACTATAATCGCGACTTGAATACTTTGTCACAAGATTTCAACACAGATTTCTTATAGCAAACTTTTTGCCACGTGTATATATATTTTATTTTAAAGAACAATGTATATGTATGTGTATGACTAAAAACGATTAATTTTACTTTTTGTACGAATCATAAATTTAAACATTTTATATCATCTTTTACAATAAAGTGATTATATGAGATTTATAGTAATTTCAGCAATAGATTAATTTGGAGTTGACACGCGTCACGACGAAATAAAAATCAAATTATCTAGATATTAAAAATGAAATATACAGCGCTGATATTTAAGTCATCGGTTCAATATACATAAACAGGATACACGATAATCCAGGATATTAGTCGTAGGGTGAAAATTCGTGGATTATATATTTCAAAATTTATGAAAAAAAAACATTTGCGCAATGCATTCTTATTTAGTATTGTCCGTTAGTTCTGCTTTAACACAATAATTTAAAAATTATCATCAATTCATTACCATGCTTTAACATGTTTTTTTAAAACTGTTAAATATGTATTACATTAGCCTCCAGCTTTTTTTATCGAGGAACATTTTTTACGTATTTTGTAGAAACTATCTTTTTTTAAACATAAATAGTAAAACGTTAAGTAATGTATTTATTACTTTGTTCGCATGATATTTCGAATATTATTATGCATACTACAAAAAAATATGCATAAAAATCGTCGAGAAAAAACTATTTTGCGTTTTAAATAATTTTTCAGGCATTCCTCGCAAGTTTATATATGGCTATGTAAATATGAATATTATTTCCTAAATTTCTCATTTCTTTTGCTATTTGTTATGTTAATAAGCATTATCAAAAAATTATATAAATCTATGTGTAAACGTAAAAAAGCAATACCTAGACAAACATACATTTATAAAGTATCATCATTTATCAAATTCTTGAAACGCATCATTCGCGGTATAGTGATAACACGAAAGGAAATAAAGTGATAATGCGGTCAGATATTGGCACAAAAATGAAGAAAGTAGCACAGCAGAAGATAGCATCGAATTTCAGAAAGCTATCGATATGATAATTCAACGAAAGCATGTAATTAACTAAAAGTGTTAATTTTATAACCCAACACTTATACAAAGAATATTTCATATACTAAATTTGTTCCCGTGTTTTCACGATAAACGCATAATAATCGTAAATAAATCAATGTTTTCTCCTCTATATTTTAAAATATGTAATTGTAACGCATACATGTGTTTAATAAAAGAAATAAATTAATTTATCAGTAATTACTTGAATAATTTTTCAAGTTTCAAAGAAGCATAAATACATTTGTTTTCAATAATATTAAATTAATTTTACTTTAATATAATATTGATTTAAGATTTAATTATAAATACATTTAATTTTGGTTTTATTCGTTTTTATACAGATTTGGTTCGACTTCAAATTAAAATAAGTTCAGTAATGTATTTTTAAGTTTATACGTCATAGTTTTAGTTAAATATATATTTTTTCCGATTGTACAAATATAAAAAGATATTTAGCTATTTCTTTTTAAAAATATATATTTGTAGATTTTAAAATGTTTAAATTTTTGATATTACATAAATATATTTAACATTATAGAAAAAATACTTTTAAAAACGTGTAATTTTCAAATGTGTGTGTGTGTGTGTGTGTGTGCCATTTGAAAATGTTACTCATAATAATTACAAAATTCTAATACTTTTTAAAGAAAAATACGATCACAAATAGATTGAACAAAACAACAGGATTAATATTAATAATTAAAAAGAAATAATAATCTTGATATTTTCATTAAAGAAAAATTTGTCAAAAAATCTCTCATTAATATTTAACACATTTATATTTCATGTGGATTAATAAGTAAATGATAAAATCGTTTTTGCCGGACTAAAAACTGTCGAAGAGCTGACTAGCATCAGCACTTCGTTTGCAGAAACATGATTCTGAGATATTTGCATCTAAAGTTTTTGGCACGGAATGAATGATGAATCATCGTCGTCCACTGAATAATCAATATGCCTTAAAATCAAATGCAATATTCAATACAGATTTATAGAATATGCAATCGATGTATATATGTGCCAGGTCTCAACTGAATTCGTTAGTCCTTTTTCTACAATATATGCACACCCACACACATAAAACACATAAACACACGTGTGATTTCGTTTACTTATTCAACCTCTTGTCTTACAATTTTTCACGTCATTACACGTCTCAGAGTTGACTATTTAATTTCTAAGTTTGGACAGTACAATAAAAAAATAAAAAAAATAATGGACAACTAGACCAAAAATAGGAATAACCTGAATTACATGCACACTCGTGTTTTTAATAATCTGTAGCACGAATGTCGCTTATTATTACAAGACAAGAGGATTAAAAATTCATCGACGACGAATGCTACACAACTTTCTGCAAACAATACATAAAAAAATAACGATCATGTGCAGTCAGTAATTGAGAAAGTGTAGATAATTTTGCGACTCATTGTAGCATGTGCACGTGTGCGTGCTATGAAGTATAAGGAGCATTCACGAAATATGTACACGTCGTGTGTAACCCGTTAAAAGGTGGAACGTATGCGAGATGGGATCACGACCAGTTTTCTGGCATAAGAATCTTGTCCCGTATTGCGACTCTGATTAAAAGTAGCCTCATCATTCCCTTTTCACGCGCTTGACTCTCCATCCTACAACTAGATCACGCTTTATCAGCGATATCTTGTCGCGTGCTCACGATACTACCGCGCGAATCGATCAATCCGTTTTCGAAAGTCCCATTCCTAATACATTAATGCAATACTAAAATATCCTTATTTAAAAAACGAGATCATTTATATTTAAACGCTGTTTATTTAAAAATACCAACAATTCGAGCAATCCGATACCATAATAAGTGGCAATTTAAAATTGAAGCAATTCTCATAGAATTTTAAAAACAACTAAAAAAAAAAAAAGAAATTGGATTTGCAAACTATAAACATTGATTTTAAATCGCAAAAACGTTTCATCTTTTTGTCCAGCTTTCCAGCTTATTTCCCGCAGAATCACTCTGTCGTTTGTATTTAGCAGTTAGGGAGGACACCCTATATACTTTCTAGTGGCAAGAAGCTACGGGCGGATTAATTGAAACTATGTGTCGCGAGACTGCCCAATGTATTCATGCGAACTAATTTATTGGATTTCGTGCTGCGCACACAGCACGGCGTTTAAATTTAATATAACGGCGGAGAGAAGTCTAGCGCTTTCCAGCGCCAGTATTTTCCGATCGATTACGCGACCGACTGATGAAAAAGACTCATCCGATACTCTCCTTTTGTAAAAAAAAAGAAAAAAAAAGAAAGAAAGAATTAAACAGCATTTATGTAATTCGTCCAAGACAGGACAAATTCAGATATAACTTTGGCTTTTCATGTAAAATTGAAAGTTGCACGATTGTAAAAGACTAATAAAGGCAATATCATTCTCATGACAGGCTTTATTGGGTGCATCCGAAATGCATTATATCTGGCGAGAACGCGGAATATTTCGCGGGCGGCTTCACAAGAGTTAAACGCGCAAATGATTAATTAATGAACGTCATGTAATTATTGTATCAAATTACGCGGTGGTTATTACGCTGCGAGCTGTTGTCACATAATAATCCATGCATTTCCGAGCAGGTAATATTAGATATTAACGGTAGATGCGAGGATATTTATCATTCTCCGACATGTACGCGCGCGCGTGAATTACCGTCCCTCTTTTATTTAGGATTCTACTTATAAATAAATACTTAATTCCGGCCGTTCGTCGTGTGGGATAGAAAACTTCTTGTTTTGCTCTTATCGCACATATCCGATTCATGAGGCAGCTGATTTGAATTGATTTGCATAGATTCGGGCGAAGTTACGAAGTAATCTTAAATAAGTAACGTAACTTTCGAGGTTTCGAGGACGAAATTACTTAAATATTGAAGTCCAAGAACGAAATTCCTCTCAATTTCTCGGAGTTACGGGTTATACAAGATTTATATAACTTTGTCATAAGTCAATATCTCCGACATCTCGGATACAAATTCTATTACGAGAACGGATAGGGTTTTTTACCTAGGAGAAATCGAGATTTCTAAAAATTATATTACAATTGATAAAATTATCATATCCATTAAATGTCTATTTCAAAATCGTGAGATTTGCACGGGGAATATCTTCTTTTAGAATTGACATATTCTCTTTCGCGGACATTGACTTGTAACAGGGTTATATAGTCTAATGCATGAAATGCACGTAGAAATACCGATGTGTTAGCCAGTAATACAATCGAAAAGATGATTCTGTATGCAAAAATAAATCGAGGACGTGGAATAAAATTTTTTCGTACGAGATTTCCCTTTTCCGAGGGAGAATCGAAAAATTTAAATTTTATTAAAACGCTACGTGCGAGTACCTCTTGCGAGTGTCATTCTGCGCTGAGATACCGATTTGCGAGTGACAGAAAATACGCGCGCGATACGTTCGCCATTCAATAGCTTGAAAGGCTGAAATAGACCAGGTAATAATATGCTCGGCACTATCGACGATTATGTGCATTATGTATTCGCCACAAAATGCGTGCGTTATACTTCCTATGAATATCGCTTTTCACACGTTGTCACGATCAATATTTACTGCCCCGGGACATTGTTACAATTACATCGTTCGAGTTCATATTTTATCTATTCTTCGCTTGGCCCCCCAAGGGCCATTTAGATTGAGATTAATCGAGATCTTGAATTGCCCATTAAAAATATTAATCTGACATATCCACGTTATCCCCAGTGTGTCGAAATTAACACACAAAAATACCATTCGGAGACAGAGGACAATCAGATGCGATGTGCTCCGGAATTGATGGCACGTATGTATTATTTCTCGTGAAACAATTTTGTGAATGTCGTGTAGTTATTTAATACGATACATTCGGTTCAAATTTTGGATCGAAAATTCAAAACCAAAACTTCTCTTATTACAATTTCGCGATCGTTATATGCTATGTTAATTTACTTGTATACAAATAATTAATTCGGGCACAGGCATCTCGATTGTTGGTCATTTCGAAAGAGCAAATGTTTCGTGGTTAAAAGCAGTTAACGCAGTTTCCGGTTTCGATTTATTTTGCAATTTTGTAAGTTTGCAGAATATATTTGTTAACGACGGGCAATAAAAACGGATTCGCTTGGGATGACACTGAACAATGACCAATGATTGTCGCGAGATTTCGTTGGCGTTGCTCCAGTGACGCAGACCAACCGATTGATTTCAATTGAGTTAGAAATCGTTAAGCACCAATTGATGTCTAAATGCGAAAGCATAGCACGAAGTTCGGACACTCCTAGATGGAGCGTATTTTTAATTTTTACAGGACATGCCTTATTTTCTTCGAATTACATGAATGCAGTTTTATCGTTCTTACGGGTGTATAAATGTACATGTCTCAACGAACGAACAGTTTCGATTAAACAAATTCTAGTTCAACTAATTCATCCGTTAATTCAAACACGATCGTCGTCAGTCCGCCTGTTGCAAAATCTCAAGGAAATGATCGATGCGGCCGCCAATGTGCGAGTCGATGTTCGAGCAAATCATGCGAGTCTATACACACCATACTGGCTTTCACCATAATTATATGGTGCGTTGGCAGTCGCGCCAGCCGAATCGGTTCTCCTCGTCGTCTCGTCGACTGATGCAACCGGCGCGGACCTTGCGTTACAAAATGCATCGACCCTAAATGAACGGAGGCAGGCCGATGGAGGAAGAACCGCGGCGGCTCTCCTTCGGCGGCGGCGAAAGAGTTCAACGTAAAAGAAGCGCAGGACGAAGCGAGGGAAAAAAAAGGAATAAACTCGAAGCCTGATGCAACATCACCTGGACCTTGCGGCCGCGTCGGAGCGGTGGCATTGCACCGTGGTCTTAGGTCACGGTAGACAAGATTGATTGACGATGTTAATGAATCTCCGATCTACTGTCTCGCTTAATTGCATCTTTACAGAATTGTCGAAACAATCTAGAATTAATGGAAAACCTTGAATGAGGAACGTGACTAGTATTTCTCGAATAATGTGAACCCCTCCACCGGAGTTTGTAAGACATTGATATATTGCATGAAAATCTGTACACTGTCAAACTCGTAGTGTCAAATTATACAATTTGAGTCATTTTTAACTATTCTATAGGTCGCCACTGCTCCTACTTAATATTTCATTAATTTTGACTAAAAGGAAGGTAAAATTTTGACTAACCGTTAAGGAAAAGTTAAGATAGAACTTAGATAAATTAACAACATATTGAGTAAGGCTTTCTCAACATGTCGCTAATTTTATCTCATTGTTTAGTCAAATTAACCGATTGTTGAGTAGGAGCAATGGCGATTCATAGCAAATCGGAGTGTATAGCTCCATTCCGTTTCTCTTCATCGAGATTCATAATCTCGAATCAAGAATCTCGTCCGCGATCCTAATTAAAGATGAAATTTGATCATTCGAGGAAATGGTGCACGAGAAGCGAAGCTGATTACCAGATTGTTGAAATCAGCGGCATAGTTGAAACGTTCGGACAGGCGGGAGAAAATCGCCTAAACCGAGGTGGGATTCGAGATCCCGGGTCGAAATGACAGTCGACAGGCAAGAAGCCGACCAAGAAGAAAAAGGGGGAAAAAAATGGAAGAAACGGCGGAGTCGCGACGCGGTGAAATCTGCGTGCAAAGTGCAAACCCTTGCGAACATTCTAAGAAACGACAAAGGGCAATGTCGGTTCGGTTCGTTTGGCAGTCTCGTTTGTTTTTATTGCCCCTTTTCGCTCGTTAGATAGCACTCTTTTCCCTCGTGGTCTTCCTTTTCCCTTGCCTTTCCTATCTTATTATTTCGCGTCGCTGCGCTATCGTGCCGCAGTTTGTCTATTTAGTTGCTTATTTAACCGCTTGTTTATTTGCGTTCTCGCAGCCGGTGGAACCAATTTACACAAATGCGAGGGAATCTTCTACGGAAAATTAAATGCTCCACAAAAGTACAATTACGGAGAGCATAATACAAAACTATACAATGGGACTAATTTGAGAAATATAACTAAAGGAGAGAAAATGCCGCGACACAATGTACATGCAATGTTTATGCATTAAATACAGATTGGTCGGCTGGATACATTTACTGAATATAACAACATTTTTTTAAAATAATGTCAAACGAATTTATAATATTTTAATATTAATTATTCAATAATTACTTTTTGATACCAATATTGAGATATATAATTATTTTTGGAAAAGTGTCTCCTTCACGCGAATTGTTAGATATATTTTCGATATTTCTTCTTCATAATTCAAGATTTTTCGAATCAAGTTTCGAGCGACGAGCTCAACAATTTAATGGACAAATGGGACGAGCGCAGTTTTGTTCTATAATGCGAGAGAGCAGATTAGATCGTTTTATCTGATGCAAGATTAACAAGAGGCTGCGTCTTGCCCGCGCCAATTCTCGCGTGTTTAATCGGGGAAACCATAAGTACTGGCAAGGACGGTGAGTTTTTATTACGGTAGTATTCTTGCGGAATTGCACGTCGTGGATCTATAATCACGTATTTATAAAATTATGGCGATTACCGTTTCTTATTCATTTTTCTTTTCGTCACGAGGCGCCAGACTCGGAGTACAAGGAAAGGCAATAGATTACTGCGTCGTAAGCTTTAGATTTTCTTGTTATGTGTTCCGTTATATGTATATGCGACCGTGCAAACATTCATGATGCAAACTCGAAGTCGATTATCGCCGAGTTTTAATCATATCGCGATGAAACGCATTTCTCAATTACTCTTACCAGAATATCAGAGACAAGCTATGTAGAATGCTCGAAAATAGTTGTACAGCACACAACGATACTATTTATCTTAATATTTGTCCTGCAAAAGTGCGAAAGTCTCGCAAATTAATTGGGAAATTGCCAAAGCTCGAAGTTCAGCGTTGCTATTAAAAAAATTAATGAATGCTTATAGGATTGCCAAACGATTTCTAAGAATTAAAGGATTCGTATAGCCAGTAAACGTCACTCGATAAATCCATAAATATTTAGACACATTGCGTCGAGGAATAAAGGATCGACGAAGATACAAGTGATTTTCAAATCGCGAATCGTAGAGAAGCAATTACGAGCGATTATGAAAATCATGACTCACGAGATTATTCACGATTAATGCTTATCCACGGAGACGCCGCGAGAATACAGTATCATGTAGGTCATTACAACGCGTCTGCGGCAAGATAAATCAAGCGTAATGAAAACTCTAATGGAATTATTTGCAATTTTGGACGAATCTTGACTTTTGAACGGCGTCGCTTGCGCAACTTCCTCCACGAGGCACATAAACAATCGATATAGCGCTGAGAGGGGACGACCATTGCGAAATCAAGCGGAAATGTAAATCAAAACCCATAATTCAAGTTTTAATTAAAATTCTATAATTCATCAACATTATTCACGCGCGGCGAATATTTTCGCGAAGCTACATTGTAATGCTATATCGCGCGCGCTATAACGCCGACGTTACGTCGGGTTACAGCTATTAAGCGTTATTATGTATGTCGATCGGGATGTGATTCGTTTGGCGGTACGATGCCTCGTAAATAAATCCCCGAGTGCGATCGATCGAACGGTCCAGCGCCGAGGTTTCGCTTTAAATCGCAGCCGCGAAAATTAGTCGGGCGCTCTGCTGAGACATCCATCCGAGATCAATAAAACGGTGGAAGAACCCGCGAGCAAACACGCGCGGCTTATTTGTCAACGGATCGTCATTTAATTAACGAATACACGTGCAGCTGTACGCATTTGTATGCACTTTCGCAGCAGTATAGCGCGAAACTTCCGAAACAATTTATCATATCCCCTCCACCCCCTCACCGTCCCGCGTCGCTTCTAATATCGCAGGCGTAATTGCGTACGCTTATGATTATTTTATATAGATTAATGTAGATATATTACTCTCATCGACATCGACACGACGTAAAACAAAGTCGCAGATATTACGCGATTCATAAATGTTTCATTACTCGCGGGGGCAAAGAACGTTCGACGCGTATCCGTGATTGCAGTGTCGCAAAAAAATTTCCCCGACGAAAATAAAACGCTTCATCATTTCGCTCCGTTGTCCGCGTCTGAAAAGAATTATTGAAATTCCCTCTACGATTCTACGCGATACTCCGATGGAACTTGGATCCCGCGACGTTCACCGATGCGGGATCGCACGTGATTAGCGATCAAAGGGCTAATTGTGAAAACTGCATGTTCGTGAAAAGTGGAAATTTACGAATTCCCATGCAGAAACGACGAAATGATTCGGATCGTTTACGCAACACTAATATTTGTTATGTAAAATGATGTTTGCGTTTCGGTTCATATGCACGTTTGACGCGTCAAAGAGTTGCGCAAATTTGCGCTCGATCGTACGGGCCGCACCGGACGTCACATCGCATGTTATGCATATACTAATTCGATGTATCTCGCATAATTCTGCGCGTCACTTACTTTTGCATTCCTCCGGGCTTTCGTCGGAATTGTCGGTACAATCGTCCGCTTTGTCGCAGACCCACGAGATCGGTATGCATCTGCCATTGGCACATCGGAACTGCCTCAAAGGACAAGCTAGCTTACCTGAGAACCAATGGAAAAAATACACTGAGAGAAACTCAACAAGTAGTCAAAACACGCTTAATAAGAACAGCAGCACATTAAAAAAAAAAAAAAAAACGAAACGTAAGGAACAGAAGACAAACGTATATAGAAAATCGATCGATCGTAATTTTTTCAGCTTTAAAATTAGTCTTGCACTTGTCGAGAATATGCTCGACTCACTTACTGCTTAAATCGCTTACGTTCTTTCATTCGCGTTGCGAAAGCTTTACGGTTCTCATAAATAAACGAATTGAGATAACGCCAAGATTTGTAGCGGGTTTATAATTAGAGTGACTCGCCCGTTAGGAGACGATTGCGGATGCGACCGCGACACGTGCGTCGTTCCAATGCTAATAGTACGCAGCAATAATAAAATCAAACGTAATCTCTCGTAACTCATTTGCGTATCAAGTGGTAGACAAGGTTACTTCGCAATCCTCGCTGATGACAATAGAGTTAAACACCTATCTCTACCTACTATTCGTTTAGCAAATGAATAAATAACACCACGCAATTTTATTTTTAATATATGCAGCAACGTTATTCGGTTACTCATGTCAACGTATCGTAATTTTACAAATTTTTTTCAACGTTCTAATGTTTCATCTGCACTGTTAGAAGCAATGTGTGAATATCACACACTTTTGGCGTGTGATGTGTATCTCCCGTTTTAAGACATCTATGAGTATGTAAATTTTTTAAAAATGTATAATTCATACATTTTTTAAAAATTCGCACACTCATAGGCGTCTCAAAACGAGAGACACGCATCACACGCCAAAAGTGTGATATTCATACATTACTTCTAACAGTGTGAGGGTCATTTTCTTACTATTAATTTTCTTACTATTAATTTTCTTACTATTAATTTTTTTACTATTAATTTTCTTACTATTAATTTTCTTACTATTGTAATTTCTCCTTGCGGTAGTTATCGTGTTGAGAAATATTTACTTAAACGATCGTACGACGCGAGTTTCCTAGAAGAATAGCAGTTATTCCTACAAAGATCATCGACGAACGGATCCGAAATAACGTGAGCGGTACACGGCGGTAATCCAAGCCAAACACAACACGAGATCTGAGATCGACGTTTTTGCGAATTCACATACGGTTCCGTGCATCGATCCGCGAAAACACCTTAACAACTCCCGGCGGGAATTGCCGACACGGATTTATCGCGGTGGGACATGCGCTGGCTATTTCCGCTGCGTTTTGCGCTACCTCATGAATTCCTCGGTGAAATTATCGGACGATGTTAACAGGCCAGTGAAAATCGGGATGTAACGCAAATGCCGGAGTTACTTGAGCGTGTGTGTGCGTGTGTGTGCATTTGTGTGTGGTCAGAACCGATCAAATAAACGTCCACGATCAACGGAGTTCTATTCCGCTGGTTTGCGTGGCGCCTGGATTTGCCGGAAGAATCATTACACTAATTGCACCTGCATATCTGTAACTAATGTGTGTATGTGTGTGCGCGCGCCTTTCCGTCCGTGGTGCATACTGAAACATATTTCACGAATATGTTAGATCCGGTAGTTATACTGTGCGCTTGTGAAACAATGCTACGGGCTCTCGCGTAACGCAGACAGAAAAATAACGCAATTTCGCCGACAATTTTCCTGTTCGAAGCAATTCTCTATGACAAAATTCCAATGACTTCGGAAATTAAACGGTAAATCGACAGTCTTAATCAGAAAAAATTGAGAGACAAATTAATTTTATCAGACTTAATGATTTTCGCTTCTCGCGATACAACTTTGATATTTTCGTCCATATCCATGCGACACGACGATGAGCGAAAGATTAACTTGTGATCTCGTTTCAATGCCCAAAAATATTACTTGTAAATCAAACATTTAATCGGATAATTTTAAATTTATTCAAAAATAGGAATTTTCTATTACTTGGACTTCTTAAACTGTCAGAATATTTGCAATGAGATATTCGTATGGAGATGTGCAAGAGAAATTTTTTCTTCCGTTTTCTTTTTCCTTCTTTTTTAAATTTAGATGAGTTATGATGCTTTAATTTTGATTTGACCTACATTTATGTGATCTGATATAACATGTGTGTCGTATATTTTATATTAATAAATACAAATATAAGTACGTTCGAGTAGAGATAAAAACTCTAATTCTATTATGTCAATACAAGAAATCAGCGGACAGCTGACATTAAGTCAGAAAATTTGAAATCTTGTAGATATCAAGTTAAAAACAAAAAAAAAACAATCTTTCGCTTATACATATCGCAGATAATAGAAACTGTAACGTGGTTATATTTGTGAGAAGATTTTAGCGTTAACTAAACATTTTCTCGTTATTTAGGCACTTGTTACTTATTTCGAACATCGCGTGCCTTGCAAAATATCTTTATTGCAGAAATCAAAACAAAGTGACGTTGGAATGACTACCGTTTTACTCCATTTTCTCTTAACGATGTTAATATCTCCCATCTGTGTACATACATATCTCGCTTCGGCGAAACAGAAACGTACACAGTAGCTCAATGAAAAAGAGGGAGTGTGCGCGACCATTGACAAAACGGAACGACGTCGTGCCTATCGGACTTATATAATGTGCAAGTTTGCGTCAGCTGAATCGAACGTCTCGGCCGCGGCGCTTTTTCGGGGGCTCGTCCCCGCGGTCCGGAGGGATGCTGCGAGCGATCGGCCGCCCGACGGAACGGGAACACGTGAAGATCTCGACACGCTTCGCTCACTCGGATACGCGACCTACGAGCCAGTCACCTTGGAAATGGTCTAAATCTAAATTAGATCAACGTCCTAATTAATAATTTCTAAGATACAGTTTAGAATAATGATGCTATACAGTTATTAATTTCCGAGATAATTTGACACGATAATAACATGGACTTCAAAACTCGATATTTTCAATATACGACCGAGGAGATTCGATCTGTGACGCGTTTCCCGACGAGAGACGGAAATTTCGGCGATGGACTCGGGGTGAGGGAGAAACGGCCGCCATGAAATCCCCTCTCGCGTCCTCACCGGCGTGTTTTTCAGAGGCTTCGCAGAAACTCGTCTCTCTCTCTTTCGAAATAATATATAAACGATGTCACAATGCCATTAATCTCGCGCGTCTCACATTAACGCTGAACAACGACAGCGGTGACGTTGACAGTCAATAACGGCCACGCACGACTACGATCGTAAATAAATCGATTGTCTCCTCCCGATATCCAGCGCGGTGGCCAATAACGCGGGATAAATAGCCAGTCCTCGGGGGAGAGCGAGCGAACGTTAAAATCCGCATCCTCATTGACGCGCCTCTCGGGATGAAGGGAGGAGGAAGGGGGAGGGCATCAGCGAGGGCAAAGGCGAGCAGATTCATAACTGAAAAATTCATGGAAATATCACAAATACCGTCGAAAGAACTGGAGAAACGAAACGCGAGACAGGTCGCGCGAATCTTGTCGAGAGGAGCTGGGTGTATACGAGCCAGGCTCTTCAGGACCAGCTCGCTCTTGCTCTCTCTCTCGCTCTCTCCTTCCTCCCCCTCCTCCTCCTACGCTCCCCTTTCGCTCGCTGTCGCTCGACAAAAATGCTTCGTGCGTGCTGACTGAAAAATGCAGACTTACTGTCGGTCGAGAAGGCGTCCGCGGCTGCCAGCACGGCCAGCGCGACGAGCAGCAGCACGCCACGGGATTCTCGCCCCATAACAACCCTCTTTCTTCTCACGGTCGTGTCCTTCGTGCCTCCGTTCCACCACTGTGTGTCACGGCGAACCACCACCACCACCACCACCACCCCAGCGGCAGCGGGCACCACCACCGTTGCCAACCTCTCGGTGCTTCCTGCCGCGACAGTTT
>VBVQ01001589.1:0-25111 GCA_011636635.1 Tetramorium simillimum
CCCCCCCCCCTTGCGACCTCGGCACCTCGTCGTTTCATCTCGCTTCAACCCCCCAACGCGCTGTCCTTCTCCCGACCGCCCGGTAGAGCTATCTCCCCACTATTCTATCGATCCTACGGGAGAGGCCCTCCGCGTTCCATTTGCCTCGTTCGAGCGGAGACTGCGAATCGCGCTCTCGTACCGCCTGGACCGTCGTCGTGAGGAAGGCTGAAGAGGGTCGCAAGGAGAAGAAAAGACAGTTTGTCGGCGGGTTAATTCCTTATAGAGTTCTTTCCTTGAGGCGTGAGAAATTGGATTGTTAATGGATCGGCCCGCGTTTATCGACAGGAATAAGCTTGCAAGGAGCTTAATGTTGCGAACGAACGCGTCGGAAGTGAATTAAGCGTCAAT
This sequence comes from Tetramorium simillimum, assembly GCA_011636635.1. NCBI lineage: Eukaryota > Metazoa > Arthropoda > Insecta > Hymenoptera > Formicidae > Tetramorium > Tetramorium simillimum. The sequence continues at coordinate 391 of VBVQ01001589.1, forward strand.
ATTGCGATCAGTAACAACGTACTCTCTATAACAAGATTCAGTAGAGAAAAAACAAAGTAATCCTGGCTAACAAAATTTAATATTTTTTCAATAACATCAATCCAATGTGCCCGTGATATTTTTAAGCGAAAACAACATAAAATAACCAGCCAGAAGAAATATTTACTGAACCATACCGAATTTTTAAAAATTTTTTAAAAAATAATTTCTTTAAAAGATGAAACTTCTTTCGTGTGTTTTCTACTAAAAAAAAACTTCCCTTATACATGTACAAAACTTTTTTCAAAATTATATTTATGAATGTACGTTCATTTTGACTTTCATACATTTTACGTTATAAAGTTTGTGAGAGGTGTAATATTAAATTTCTGCTATCAAGATGTCCTATATATTATGCGGAAATAGTAGGCCAACTAGAATAGATATATCGAGCGTATCCATGTGTAAAGGGAAAGGGAAAGTAGCCCTTAGAATTCTCCTCCTCCTCCTCTCCCCACGTCATGGCGGATTTTCCGATTATATGCTCACGAGAGAATCACAGAATCTGAGCGATTCATTCCCGTATATCGTGACGCGCGCTTTCCGATTATATGCTTGCGGGAGAACCTAAGCGCGATATACATATACATATATCGATCTCTGTATTCGCGCTCTGTATTAGTATTACATGTGGTTGCTTCATTTCCATGACACGTTTGCATTAAATCCCCGGTCCTCGGTGTTAAGTAAGTTGAACTCAGAACTAGTGAGCCTATCACATTTAACGTTAAGCGTGGTATTTTACAAATGAGTGGATATAGAGAAATTAATTAAGGAATCATAATACTCTATGCAAATCAGAAGTTAATTAGCAGAAAGAGAGAAGGGGAAAGAGAAAGGGAGAAATAGCGGGATTGAATACAGAACTTAACTCGACGTTTTGCAATCAAGTACAATTAAATGCATGAAAATTCCGTATTTTCATATCAAATGACACTGATATAATGTAATAATCGAAACTTTATCTGTAAACATAATACATTAGACAATTAAACATTTTTTAATCTCGACTGTTTTTTTTGAAGCATATTTATTTTAATTAATATATTGCAACAATCGTTGGATGAATTAATATTAACGAAACGTTCACGGTAAAGAAGAATTCCAAAGTATATTACTACAGCAGCAAAAGAAATGCAAACTTGGCAGCTGGTGTAAAAAGCAAAATAAATAAGTATACTGAAACGCAAATTTCGAATATTATTTTCAGCGCGCATTTAACGCTAAGGGAAGTTTCGCGGCAGAGTAAATTCCGGAATATATCGTTACAGACGAAAGAAATTTTCTTAGCTTAGCAAAGGAATAAAAAAGTGGAAAAACCGAGTTAAACCATAACGCCATTATTCGACGTCGGCTGAATCTTCGCGATGGAGAAAATTCCAAAATATGCCATTTCTAACTGAGGAAGCTCTGAGGAGGTTAAAAAAAAAGGAAAGAAATGGAATTTGAGACGCGAAGTTAAGGTGACACGCGATTTGCGATATTATTTCCATGAGAAGTATTTGATGCTAATGCACGCTTCGCGATTGAATAAATTCTGAGATATATCGTCTCTAACCGAAGGAGAGAAATCGCGAGTCACAAAAGGAACAGAATTCGAGACGTAAAGACGGTGCGCGCGCGAATTTCCGATATTATTTTCCAAAGAAACGCGCATTTGACGCTAACGGAAGCTTCGCGGTTGAAGTAAATTCCGCAGTATACCGTTGTAGGTGAGAAAAGCCGGAAATAAAACGTCAGAATTTCTGCTAATCTAGTACATTTTCAATAGTCTACCTCGAAAAAGTGCAATTTTTGCGCCTCGTGCAAAAATCACGATCGAGCAATTTTTGAAGCCATTGGTGCACTATGAGTCTGTCGAAATCCGTAATTCACTTTAAACGACCGGAACTGTAAAATTGCGCAACAGAAAAGATATATAAATAGATATAAAAAGATTTTAGAGAATCTCACACACACCATTTAAATGGATAATTCGTACGTTCTAGTGGAGTTTTTTATTTTCCTACAAAGTTATTGCTGAAATTTTACTCCAAATATTACGCGGAAGGTCCGCGCGCCGTATATATGCAGAATGAGAAACAAAGTTTTCGAAAATCCCTCTCCTTTTAATAAATTTTCGTAGATGGAAAAAGTAATGAATGATAACAGTGCATTCTGCGATGTGTGTAAATTTTACGTTTGTCGTTGCAGCCGGTTGTAATGAAGCAAAACATCACGCGGAATGAAGCAGTTTTCAAGTACGCGCGATAGTCGCAAAAGTATAATTACGAGATTTGAAATTTTATGTTTATCACTGCGCGTGAAAATGGGAGAAGTTTATCACGCGATGCTTCTCGAGTTTCCCGGCTTGCCGAAAGCGGCTAAAGTAGAGGCATAAAAAATGAAACTGCTCCTTAGCGCGCATTGTCCGATGAAGAGAAATAGAAAACTCGGATCTAGATTTAACTGAGTTTGCAATCGACATTGTGTTTTGCCGGTGACAGAGAGCCTCCTACATCGTCGTTTGAGTATGGAGAACCACCATTATATTTTTGTCGTGACTCCCACATCGTCGTTTGAGTATGGTTTTCCACCGTCATATTTTTGTCGTGACTCCCGCGGAAATAACGCTGCCGAAAAAAAATCTCAGTTCGAACGTAGAATTTTCGGCGAGATTGACTGAAGATTTGTGGGACTAATGGAAATCTTGCATATTCAAAATATATCAACCGCATTTTCAGCGAGATTTCTAACGATTACTGTCATTCTCGTAGTTTTCAAGAGTTTTCTCTGGCATGATATTGGCACAAGTCAACCTGTCGATATGTCACAGTTGAGTGCTCTAATACCATCGAGCGCGGCAGATTATCGTGCTAGAGAAAAAGAATAAAATATCACTGCCGAAAAAGAACGTGTATCTAGCGTATCCGTGTACCAATATAGCTTTTCAAATCTAATAGCGTATAATAATCGTTAATAGCGTAGCACTCGACAGTAAACTTTATAATGATTAACATCTCATTTCTTTAAATTATATTTTTCAATATTTTACATCATTACTGTTGACAACCACGTATAGCGAGTTTTCGCTAACGTATATACAATCGTCTAATGTTACTTGGACTTTTCCGCAATCTTGTCGTCGTCCAAAATATGAAATTTTTTACGAGTGACGAGATAATGTTTCGTATTTTTACGCACCTTATGCCATAATGTACCGGAGAATGTGAAGGAGGTCCTTTAAATTTTGCACGAAGCTGCAATGCTATCTTCAAAATTTCCGCGAGAGTGCAGTTAGTAGAGAGTCGCAAAAATCTGTCGCATTCGTTACGTTAGTCCGGAAAACGAGGAAAGTGCATCGTACTGCTGTGTGAAAACTACAAATTGTTACACGACGGCTGGCTGGACATGGCCGGGAAATGCAGTCAACCAGTCTGAAACGCGTTACGCTCTAACTTGATTTCCGTAATTACTCTTCATTGGGCGAGAGTAAGGTTCAAAAAACCATCTGCCGCGAAAAATTCTTTAAAGTCGATGCATACAACTGTGACATACCTACGACTGCTTCGCTGCTTTTCATATTACTGCAATGAAAATTGAATGAATGGAATGAGAATTGAAGCTATCGACTGTACCGGCGACTTCGACAGCATTGATATATCACGTAACACTTAGTTTTAGGAAAGTTAATCGAATTTGATTATTTTATATATTAATTTATATATTCGAGAAATGCGATAAGAAATAATTCATTTCATGTGATTTTATGAATTAAAAATTTTTTTAAATCCGCTAAATCATGATTGTACATAATAACGATGATAATGAATAAAATTATGTAATTAAAATAAACCGTGAATGTTTTCCAAAGATTAAAAAAATTATGAATTTATTTATAGAATTAAAGAGAAGGAGGAATGTGAAACGCATTTTTTCACGCTTATCGTAATTAATTGTATTATATTAATTAAATTATATTGTTAAGTCTATCAACAAAGGGAGGCAAAAATATGCTTATATGATTTATATGCGGATCTTCTTATCTATGCCAAGCCGTTGCGCAGAAATAAAAAGTATGGTCAATGGTTGATACGATCACCCTCATAAAATTTCGGGTTGGATGCTTAGGTACCAATAAATCTAAAAGATCGCGAAAGAAGGGAAATGGTCCGAGGATTTCAGCCTCATCAGGCGAAAATGGGGTAGTAACGTAAACAGAAAGAAAAGATGTTCGTGCGTTACCTATGACCTTATATCAATATGTAAAAATTAAAATTTAAAATTTTTTAGATTTGATTCAAGATTATGATACAAAAAATATCAGAAATTAATCAAATTATGCAATTGTGCATCTTGTAATCATCAACCCCTCGCATTAAATACTTGACGTAACAACGTATGAACATAATACATGTAGGTAATACCGTCGTCTATTAATAAAAATAAAAGTATGAAAAAATAAAAGAAAAAACAGATGCGTTTTACTTTATACGGCTAGAGCAAAAAAGAATTTAAAAAAAACTTTCATATTTCATTAAACTATCGATCGTCATAAATGCTGCTTTCGATTAATACATACGAGATGCCATTATCTCTAGAAATTAGTTATTTATCAACATATTAATAATTTTTGAATTTATTTTTTCATGGCAAAAATTGTATTAAGTTTAATTTTAATTTCAACAATTTTAAATATATATTATTATTATTAGGATAAAATTTGAAATTAATAAGAAATAATTTACTTTTTTACATAATTCTTCCTCCATGCAATTTAATTACTATCTATTTTTTATTTTCAATACTATTTTACTCATTATTATTTACATTTATCAAACTCTCGTATTCACTGATATTCTACTAAATTCATTCTAAAAAAAAATGAAAAATCTCTCTCATAATACATAAATCTCATGTATGTATAATAAATACGCAATCTCATAACAAAATATACAAATAATTGAATATTAAGTACACCGGCTTAAACCGGCAAATGTTGGCTTGAAGCACGAAGATAAATTTCTCTAAATTTCTAATATTTGTGGCTAAGAAGACACCCGATGGTGATGCAGCATCCTATATACATGCACCTTCTATCAATCACCATATCGCTACGTCGGAATATATGCAAAAAAGGCATGCACAGTGAGGTCGACACAACAATAGGGTGAACGACCGCAGTGAAAAATGACAGCGCATAGCAAGCTTGACTTTTATGCAAAAGTCACCCCAGAATATCACGTTCAAACGTTCCTTCGCCGTTGAATTGCCCGTGAATTTATGCCGCAAACGCCCATAAATTCGTGGAAAAAGAAAAGAAATGTGTAATAGCGCGGCGAATTAGGGAGAAGCCTGCCCCATTTGATGGCGCGGTACGCAAAACTTTGCTCTTTTGCGTTCAAGCGGTTCGAACGTTCCCACAGTAGCAGTAGCAACAACACCAGAGCGATGCAAATTGCAGCCATGCATCGAAAACCTCGTTAAAAATGAAATTTGTATGTCGCGATAAATCTGCCGCAGTAATATGTCCATTAAGAATTATAAGCGACGTCGGGCAACAAGTCGCTTCAAAATAATGCGAACTGGTGGTTTACAATACGGTGGCTTACAATACGGCAACTTTCTATGTTACAAACATTAAAACAAAAATTTCTAGCTAGTTGTGTATACACTGTATGTATAGACATAACAGTCAGTAATGTAAAACTGTACATCTCTCTTGAATAATTATGTAAGAAGCAAATTAAACAAAAAAAAATTATAATTGAATACGCAGATTTTAAACTATTTTACAATTTCTCTTATGTGACAATTATTGTCACGAAATAAAAATCTTAAAGTAGTATGCGCGTACAAGTGATCTGTTACGCAAGCGGCGAAAGTTAAATCTCATTAAAGAGAGAAAGTAAAGAGATTTATTAATTTATCTACTGTCGCAAGCAGTCAACGTATTTTGATAACGTTCGCCGGGCTATACTTTAAAATAGTGGTAAAGTTTCCATTGAAGATATTGAGAGGAGTTAATGCCGGAGAAACGTTTCTCGAAGTGATGGCGAACAGGAGGTAGATGTCTACCAGGCTGCCTTTGAAACTAGATTCTAACGGAAAGAAAGTCTATCGATTTCATTGCTTATCTTGACTTTTAGAACCTGCTGAGCGAGTCCAGTCACATATCTCTTGCGCGCCGTATCTCGTCGCCTCGATCTTCTTTGTGCGCCGGGCGCTTTTATTTTCCTTCATCTCGAGTAAAAAAAAGTTTACGGCAATCACCGAATGTCTGCACCTCTCCGCATAACGGTCTTACATTTCTACGGAACCGTATGTATAATTTGTTACGAGACGTTAACGCCACGGCACGATACTGCACCCGCCATTCTCTACCTGTAGAACGTACCCGCGAATCTCACGACAATGCGATCATCCTACCTGGGAGCACTCGGGTTTATCGTTTTTTTATGAGACACGTAGCGTCGATGTCACTCCAAAAAGGGACACCGGTGCGACACCAGCGGTGTTTTATGAAGAAGATATAAAATAGACTCGGAAATGACGGCGAATACGTTCCACGTTGTCACGTTCTACACGATTTATGTGGTCATAGTACATGTAATTTGTGAATTTCTGCCGACAAAAAACAAAAAAATTGAAAAAAATAACAGTACTTGGCAAAGTATACTAAAAGTTATTATTGCTCGTGATTTATTAATAGGATGTATAATCATATGATTATACGTCCTATAAATATATTTATGTTGTCATATATGGTACAACACAAATAAGAATTGAGTATATTTTGGGGATAATTATAGGGGGATATACTATGATATCGTTGACATAATATGATGAGTAGTGATATTGTTTTAAACAATAATGTAATATTTTTCATTACAATTTTCATTTAATTATTTATTATTTTATTACAATTATTTAATTAGTATTATTAATTATTATTTTATACAAATGTTGTCAAGTTTTATAATAAAAAATAATTATGGAATCATTATATAAAAATATATTTTCACTGATTATACTAATTTTCTATGAACCGTACTACCTCTATAGCAAAATAAGAAACTTTACATTATGCAAGTTGATTAATGATATTATTAATTTTTAAGTATATGTATTATAGAATTCTTTGGAGTTATCAATTTTTCTTCTTAGCTGTTTAATTATATTCGAACAATCTTCGAAATCCTGAAACTCAATTTTTCATTTCTTCCAACACTCAACAAACAGATAATCTCCTTTCTCACAATTCTTAGAAAGCTTTGGCGCACAATGTAAGCGCGGAAGTCATTGAACGAGAACCATATTGTGTCGATACTTTCCGACGTGTAAGGGCTCGAGAACAATGGATGGGTCAAACGTTAAATGAACAGAGACCCTAAGATTTCACGTGCGCAGTTCGGAGTCAAAACCGATTTTGCAGCAATTCAATTTCACAAGAAGAAAGTTGGAAAGGTGGAAAGGACGTTGCCTAGGTGGAAAGATACAGCTCTTGGGAGATGCGGGATGCGAGGAGAATCCGCGTAGGGTCGCCAAAGTTTGGCGGAAGTGGAAAGTTCGACGATCGTGGCCTCGAATCTACTATTAGATCGCGAATACGGCACGGCCTATTCTCGACAATCAGATTTCGGTCGGGGACATTTCGGTAGAAGAGTAAACTTTAACGATAGCGATCGGTTAGAACCAGCGGATCGCTCGATCTCGTTTTTAGTATTTGACTGCAGATAGAGTTTCGATATTATTTTAAAGAAGTAGTTAAAAGTGCAAATAGAGGAAATTTTACCATAAAACGAAGATTATGTTTTACTCAAATGAAACAAGATGAAAGAAAGTTATGGAAAGAAAACATTTCTGCATAAACCGGTGCTTCTTTCTCTTGATTCTTCAATTTTTCAATAAGCTGTGAATGTCGGTAACATCAAAAATTATTGATATTATTTTGATATATATAATGCATTGCGCGCGCACGGAATTAAAAGATACTTATTATCGATAAAATATCATCAATAAATATTTCATGTAAATGTTAATCTACTAAAATCATTCGGCAAAATTTTAATTAACGAACTCAGTTTGTAATTTGAATGCAGAGATATGAATCTGATTTGGGAAAGGATTTGGACAAAATATTAATTACAATTAAATGTTAAAATATTTACCTCTCATAATTATATTTTAAATTAAGTGAATACCAGCATTATTTAGTTAAAAATTTATATCTTTATTCTTCTATTCTTCTATTCTGGCAAAATAAAAAATTTGTTTGGCTGATATAATTAATTATTTTAGTTGATATAATTAATTAATTTAGCTGATATAATTATCTTTTATGAGATATTATGTTTATAATTCAAAATCATACACACATATTTTAATTTTCAAAAATTAGTTGTTTCACGTAAAATTCATTTTTAGCTTGTACGGTTTTCCATTTTTTTTTCATTTCATTTCTCTCTTGAAATATAACAAAAATCTTAATATTTGAAACAAATAATCATTTGGGAAAAAAAGAAAAATATATAGGCAATCAATCCATGTGGATATTAAAGTTTCTGAAGTTTTGCGCAAAATTTGCAGACTTCACATTTTATCTCGATAAACTTGTCGTGTAACTTAGTTCATGAGATTCGCGTACATACATTGTATCATTTGAAGAATCAAAAGGTAAATTTGTCATTAATAATGCTATGAAGTCAGGATAGTTATTTATGTTTACAATTTAATTATCGATATATAAAATAAGTGTGTATAACAGCAAATCAAAATTAATTACTGCTTTTACTAATTAAAGAATGAAAAGACGCAAAGAATTCCGAACTATCGGTGAGTAGTTTTGTTTTGCTCGAGTATCGGGGTCGTCTGTGAAATTTTGTTGCAAAGCAAAGTTCACGAGCCGGTAACAGGAATAGCCTGAAGGACGCTGCCGTAACTCCTCGGGAGTTTCGGCGGATCGAGAAACTTCGGCTACGCAGAAAGTTGCCCCGCCGCTGAGAATACGACCACTTGCTGCTCTGGTTCGGCTTTCGAGGCCGGCAACTTTTGCTTTCCGACGACGTCCATCGTGTCTATTATCACCTATTTTCCGATGTCCAAGTCCGTTAATACCGAATTATAATTACGATCCTTTATGTGTATTCATTGTTTCGCGGTTTCATGAAACAAGTTATCATGATAAATTATCCAAATTTTTCATCAGATGAGATTTTGAAAATTCATAAATTGCGAAAACCGAATATTAAATTAAATTTTTTTCTGCGCGAAAGTTTATTTGAAATAAAAAGTTGGTACTATGATTATGAGAAAATACAGACCTCTGTTTTTAAATCTAAATAAAATATTATAATATGAACATTAAGTTCAAGATACAAAGGCTTTATTAGACAAACTCATTGTATATTAATTGAATTTTAAATATGTTTAAGCAAATGCTAACATTGAAATTAGAAATATGTATATATCATAAAATATTTTAATTTTGTATATGATTGATATAAAGATAACAGATAATTACGTTCCAGTCATTTATGACCGAAGAAATAATTCTGCTAATGCGAAAACTTTGACCAATGGACGTACTATCTAAAGTACAGTGTCTTGAATTCTTGATTCGGACAGACTTTAAACGGATTATGTTTTGCGCAAAAACCCTTCATCTTCTTCTCGCAAAAGATATTCCATCCTCTTCAACGTCCGTCGAAACTTATTTTAAAATTCATTTTCCAACAGATAAATTGATTCTCCTTAATAATTTCTTTCTCGCTGCCTTCTATCGCTAAGTAAACTGGAGTAAGATTAAAAGTCATCGTTATCCATGCTTGCTCTTTACGAACTTTTTATTTTTATACATTTTTATATATTTTTAAACATATTTAGCTTAGAAATTTAATTTAGAAATAATTCTTATTTTGTATAGTAGATATTTCTACTACTGTCTCTACAAAAATACGTGCCTACATTAGTATACAATTAATATGATTGAATAAAGTCAAATATATCTGTTCTACGTCACTAATATATTTAAAAATATGTATGTCTACACACACACATATGTATGTAGATATAAATTAAAATAAATAGAATCATTTCTAAGCCTCTTTTTAAAATAAAAATATCTAGAGTAAAAATTTATTTTGAGTAGGTAATACAATTTAGAATAAAATATTGACATAATCTAATTATTGCTTTACATAATTACTTAGATATATAAAGATACTTAGATATATGAACATTTTGACTTTCTTTCTCCATATTAAAAAAATATAATAGAAATTTTAGAAAAATACAAAGAATGTAATGAGATAATGAATTTTTATACTAACATTTTACGCGAGTAATAGACACGTAAAACTGTTTTGTTTTTAAAATAATTAAAAAATGAATACTTATTAATTCTATCAAAAATTAAATTTTTCAATTAATTTTTATCAATATTATTGATTTAATTGTAAATTGAACATATTCCTCCAATTTTTACATATGATACGTACAGCGCAATTAAGACGACGACTAAATTATAAAAGCGAGACGTTGCAATAATTAAAAACAGTCACACGAATATCGAAAACGAAGAAGAAACACCGCAGATAGACGAAGGTTTTGCCGTAATACAGTATACATTTTCTAGGCCACGTTTATAGCAGAATTTAAACTTTCACGATATTTTTCCAAACAGCGTTCGCAGTCTAGCGTGGTTAATTGTAGCCCGAAGGTACCCGTCCTTGCGTTCTGAACTTTTAACGATATTCAATTCGGTACTCTCTTACGAAAATAATACGCCAACGCCGGGCGAATACGGGTGATACAGAATCACAGAAACTGGGCGATTGGAATAAAAGAGATTCATGAATCCATAAATGATCCGTCGCTTTTTACTTTCGTATATGATCTCATCGATTTACCCTCATATTACTTTTCGCTGAACTGATTTCGAATGAATCGTGAACATGGAGGATATGCACCAACTTCTATCGTCGAACTACGGTTCCAAAGTTAATTGGAGCCTATAATTGAGATTGGACTATTTAAAAAGAAAAAAACTTCAATTAAAATCTCGAGAAAAATTGTTGACTTTCTGTGCGACAACTCGTGCTTTCAGGAAAAATTTTATTTTAACGAGAATTCTCTTGAGAATTGCCTTTAGCAAGTTTTTTTTACATCTTGACATCTTTTTGATGGTAAGAATATATCTTATTCCCATGAGATATTCACTATTAGTGCAGTAATCTGTAGCGAATGTTTTAAAAATATGATAAATTTGAAACTGTCTACGTGCATTCATGTTACGACGTTTTTAAATATTTTCTGTACCATAATATTTAAAAAAATATAATCAGCTTTTACAAATAACATGATATAAGAGTTAAAAAGATAATTAATACATTTTTATCGAATAACTAATATAAAGTGAAATACAGATACGTACAAATTGAGATTGATGTAGAATTTACATTGTAGCTATTCCGCGTGTTTGCCTTCAGTATTACACACTACGTGATAAAGTCGAGAAGCAAATGATGGTCTGATATATCATGAGTTATTAGATCATTTATTCATTCATTTATCTACGTTCTCATCTCTCTAGCTTTTAACTCTACCTTTCCAATCTTACAAATACTTTTAAACACTCTATTATGTTAAACTTCCTATTTTGCTAAATTTTCTTTATCTTAAATTATTAGTTAAAACTCAATTTTTTTAAAATGTAATAAAATAATAAGATATAGGAGAAACTTTTTTAAAAAATTGAAAAATATAATTATAAAACAATCATATTTAAAATATTTACTAATTTAATTTTATAACATAATTTATATAACATTATTAAAAATTTAACACTACTTATTGTTAAATAACACATTATTGTGTTCATACTGCAAAAAGGGTTAAATTGTCAAATATTATAAGGTATAAAAATTGTAATTATGAAAATTATTACTACGTGACTCGAATAAATTATATTTCTTGCTTAAAAATATTTCAGATATTGCTTCGCAGTCTTGAAACAATTCGAGGAAAATTTATTAGAATGTTTTGGCTCAGGTAGTAGCTAGATAACGGTTAGATCGCTCGCGATTCAACTTCAATGTTATATGAACGAGAAGACGTGCGAATATCGAAGTCGAGATTGACTTCGCGTTCGCTTCTATATTTATGCAGCTCTTTCGATATGACCGTATATACACGGATGGACATGTGCAATACCCATCGCGTAACGCGTACGCGTTGTATATTTAACGATACAAGTCTATCGGAGTGGTTATCATTTATATGTATCTGCAAAGCGATCGGCAGTATTCCGTTTTAAGAAACAGTGATATATACATTTACTTGTATAAAAGTAATTTTGTAAATGTATCTCCGATCTTCGGGAAAATAGAACAATTATAGAATAGCAGAATAGAGAGAGTAAAACGGATAATATAAATCAAATCTCTTAAAAAGGACTGAGTATTTCCCTAATTATTGAACGTTCTCTAAAATCATAAATTATAAAAGTACACCCTTCTGTACACTTGCAGTAGTGAACATATTGATTTTCATTATACATAATATCAGAAGGATTTTAGAACAGGATTTTAACTTATATGTAATGTCTTCATTTATTTATTATAGTAAAACCTTACCTTCTCGCAAATTAAAAACAAATAATTTAAAAATATATATATTAGAGAGAGAGAGAGCAGATTATTAAATTAACATAAACATATATTATATAATACATTTTAGAGAATCATAAATATCTCTCAGTGACGTAGCTCTAATAAAAAAAATCTTACTAAAAAAATTGCGCAACAAGCTCACGTAATTATCATCACGAGTAGCCGTGTCGCCGGAACATTTTATCAAGTAGCTGGTAAAAATAACGCGTGTACATTCATTGTCTCTCTAATTACGGTTATCAATCTCCCCGTCCTTCTTTCTGCAAGACCATTAATTATCGTGCTAATAGCGCTCCGTTTCATGCAGGCGCCCAGGCCTGTTTCCTTTTGCAATTTCAGCTGCGCTTTCATCGAGTGATATTTAGCCGCTCCAAGGGGTAGGTGGGCAAAGTCAACGTAGGCGACAAGCTAACGAAGTTTTAATTTTCACTTACAATTAGTTCGACGCACGCTTCACTGAGCTTTGTGCTCTATCCGTGCAATCAACGTCGGCAATTTTCACGATAGGCAGGAAGGGATCTCGAAGGGAGGAGGGCGACTGAATAGAAGGGGATAACGGATAATATTGTGTGCACGATGCGACGGAGACATCCCCGGAGTCTACAATTAGTGTGATTGGAGTCGACTACTCTTCGGCGGCAGCGCGCGTACGTATACAAACTGGCAGCACTCGAAAGTAAACGGAAATTAGGGTGAAATCGTTGGCGTGCCATAAAGTCAACGATGATCGCTACGAACAATACGGACCAATCGCCCGATTACCCGTGGGCGGATGCAGATAGATGAAATTGATAGTAATCAATCAGCCGTTAGAACCAATATCGTGGTCATCGTAGATAATTGACAGGTGAAAAATTAAGCCAACGAAAACAAATTTGTTCTCGAATTATTTCCAGTACGTTGGATGTCACGCAGGCAAAAGTTTTGATTAAATATCTCTCAGAGCATTTTGCGTTATAAACTGGCGAGGAAGAGCTTAAATTATTATAGGATTAATGAATAAAATAAAATTTTTTAATTTTAATTTTAAATTAATGGTACACTTGTATCTTTCAACGCTATTTAAGACTCTTATTTATTGATTCATTTCTAATTATTATACAGGATTTTATTATATTAGATAAACAATATTATATAATATGACGAATAAAAATAATTTGCATTTACAGAAATATTATTATACTTATTATATGAATTTGCATTTTCAACTCAATGACGCTTTTTTTTAAACGAAAAAAGAAGAGACCAAAATGCGATATACAAAAAATAGCGCATCAAACTTCTTTCTCGTTTTTTTTTAACTTCGCGAAAAATCTGCTTGCGATCCCAGCTTCTCAACTACCGAAAAATCGAAATCCGGTGCCAATTGCAGATCGTTCCTCTCTGTCGCTTATCGGCGCACAAAACTCATTTCTATCTTGATGCATGCCTTGTTCCTGGATGCATGTGCAAAAAGAGTATACGGCGCTTACGAATATCGGTAATAATTTTCTGCGAGATTGCGGAACACGTCGCGTCCCCAGGTGCAGGCGGAAACGGGACGATCCATCGATCCACCGCGATCCTCTCCTCGCGACGCGTACTCTATCCACTCTACAGGATCTTCGTTACTATGCGACCAACTCCACCAGCAATTCCACTCTCTCGCTGCGCGATTTCGGCCATAAATTTTCCTGGGCACCGCTGTCAACTCTCATGCCTACGCTTCTCGACTTAAACCGCTCGCGCGCGCGCGCGCGCTTGTTGATATTTGCAATTTTTTCTTCCGTACGCAAACGAAAATTTTTTCCAATTTGCATTAGATTCTGCCGGAAAAAAGAGACGACGTCTGCTGGCCGACATCGTCGATTATGCCATTCTCGGAAAATGCGAGACATTCTTTGTAACCGTCCTGGTGGACAAGCTCTATTTTTCTAATTTTTTTTCTTTGCAAGCGGTTTTATTGCCATTTCAAAAACTTATTTCTGTAAGATTATTATCTTTCCGTTCTTTCTAGATAATAATGTTTAAACGAACAACGAATGTGTTTTAAATCTTGAAGCATTACAGAGTTGTATAAAGCATATGACGTTAACAATCTTTGTTTGAAAACCGAAAGTTTCATATTACATAGTGAGTGCAGTATTATTTCAATCAGTCTTTTAAATACAAAGTTCCGTGTCCGCAAGAAACATTGTCATTATTTTTCTTCATTTTGTGAAACAGAATTATTAGAGTTGTCAGATAGCATAAAAATTGTTACATTCTAAAGAAATATTTTAAATACATGGTACGTAATCAATAAATTTTCATCGATTGATAATTTTTCATACCTATTCATAAAAGAAACAACTTTGCAAACAAGTTTCTGTCTTTCTTATGAATAAGAATAATATTGGACCTAGCTACAAAACAAACAACAAGGCGATTGCGCTAATCCATTTGAGTAAAAGGACGGCCGAATTCGCCGATCGTAACTTCCTACGTGAGTCAATTCTATTTAACGTCTATCGCATTTTTTTTGCACGCCTCCCCAGTCGCTACTCTTTCATTCTCCCTTTTCCCTCCCTTCTTTCTCGTGTTATCCCGTAAATTTTCTTAGCTCTCGTTCCACGCCGACGTTCGCATTTGTCCCCTTCTTTATCTCCCCTTTCAGTTCGACGACCACGAAGCAGCTATGGGAATGTTCCAACGTCTTAAAGACACTCGAGTTTCTGTCGATACAACTCGTTTAACCCAGTGAGAAGAGACTGTATCGCACGGAAAGCCTTTGTACACACCTATGCATGTGATAAGTCGTGAAAAAAATATTCCATGTTACTATTCGTCCTAGAAGAGAAGATTTATGGAGGACAACGCGCTTCCAGTCTGGTGAAAGCTGCATAAAAAATGCGATCGTGCATTTTCATGTCGTTCTAGTCGTATCTTCTAATTTACAGCGTCGAAATTTGCGTCACGCAAAAATACCAGGAACATTTTTACAATTATAAGAATATCGAGCTTTAATGTCGCCTTAAATTTGTTCTTTTTTTTATAAGTAAAGCAAGCTTTTTAAAAATATCTTATCACTTATAATTAGTTGCTGATCATTCATAACTGAGAAAGAAAGAGAGAGAAAGAGAAAAATTAATTTTAACTTAAAATGATTAGTGCTAAATAAAAAAATTATTAAAATTAGCTAATTAATTAATTTAAAATATTAATTAATTAAATATTCATATTAACTTTAGAATAAATATATTTATAGCGAAAGAAACAAAAACGAAAAAACAAAAATAAAGATTAATACGATTTATTATATTTTATGCTCAGAAGTTAAATGTTCAAATTCTAACAATTCAAAGCATTCTAACAATTCTAACAAATGTTTATAGCGGATTTTTTAGCATATTATCCTGCAATATAATAACTATATCATGTAATTACTATCGCACAAAACAGTTTTACTCATGATACACATTTATAAGCACAGAGCAAATAAAAGGAAATAAAGACAGACAAAAAGAGAGAATGCCAAAAATGATAATAAATCACGTAATAGTAAGATTTTTCTGGAGAATAAAACTCCTTGCCGGAGACAAACGTTAGAGAAACGTCATACGAGAGGGTAGCGATAAAATGCGTCCCTCTGAAGAATCTCTTCGTCACTTTGTAGGCGAGAAGCGAGATCCGCGCTATGTACGTTACCAGGAAACACGGAAAAATTCCAGCGGGCGAATCCAGTCGCGCGTCTGGCAGCCTTTTCCGGGCTCGGGTGTCGGCTGTGCTATCACACTTCATAAATCTCGTCGGGAAGGTGTGGGCCCGCCGATGCGAACCCGACACGACGCGCGACGTAGCGAGGAGAAGCCTGCGCACGCTCTGATCTCGGTGAGTTTAGCCGATCTCTCTACGGCAAACTCGGATGACACGAATAACTTCCGGTGTACAGAGCGAGCTCCAAGCGCGAGCTATCTGCTACTGTAAATCCGAGTCGTTACGTACGACCCCTACTGCGGGCGAAAAAGTGACTTGATAAAAAAAAAATAAGGAACCGCTAAAAGCGCTGTCCGCGTCTCGCCACGTTCAATCGCCGATTAATTTTCGGAAATGTCGCGGCGTGACTTTATTTAGTAGTAAATTTTATTTATTCTATCGAAATTTTGTTTAATATCGAATCTCATTGATTACCTGATATTTAAAAAATCAATTCTAATTACGATAATGTAATATGTACCAACTTGCGATTTGTGTATCAGTAAACGGAAATGCCTTTTTAATGATTCAACTGCAAAGATTATGATAATGGGAAGTTTAATGTATAATTTGTGTATGTTGCAAATACATATAGTTGGACTATTTTATGGAAAAGAGTTTAACTCTTTTACAATATAATGATTTCAATATTTATCCCTGTGCGAGTATTGATACGGAACGCACTGTTTATTCTACTAGCTGCTGTAATTGCAGCTATTAACGCACGGAAAATACTGCGTTTAACTGGAGCACGAGTCCCACTTAGATCCATATAGGCTTTTCATGTTTCTGCGACCCGGTAACATTTAAACCACTTCATAAATCGTGATAAACGCAATCGTGCGCGACAAAACACGGTTAGCCGTTTCATACAATGATAAAAATTTGACCTTTCTGTTACAAAATATTACGCGATCAATGCTTTACAAAATATTAATAGACAGACTTTTGTAGAGACTATATTATTACTTCAAAATTATCAATTCCTTTTGCATAATATGAGAGTAACAATCATTTAACCAGTAATAATGCAATTAGAAATGTATTGCTTACAAACTGGCGAAAATAGAATAACCAACTAATAATTATGATAAATATAAAATGTATCAATTTGACATAAAATATGGGAACAAATAAATGGTACTAAAAGATAAAAAATTAAACATAAAATATAAGGAAAATGAAAAATGAGAGCATGTTACATGACATTGTCTGCTTAGCAAGACACACATTAATCACGTCAACAGAAGATTCAGACAAGACAGTTGGGTTTTGTAGAAAATTATAACTGTAAGAGGAAACTTTGGTGGTTTAAAGCGTTTTACAGTTATGCTGCTTTGTTTAGCAATTTTACATACCATCAAACTTATTTCTCTTTAAAAAAAGTCATGCAAACTTTATGAATCTTTTACGTACAAAATTTCATTTCATAATTTGCAAGACGTTAAATAATTCTATAAAAAAGCAAATTTCAGCAATTGCAAAAGTATTCCGTTTTATTATCAATATCGACGTACAAACGTTCGCAAATGTTAAAAGTTTCTACGACTTTTTCCTTATCGTGCATTTCCTTTTTATCGGATTTTCCTTGTTGTTCACGGGCACGAAAATTCGTCTTACTTTTGTACGTTCCTTTGCTCCACAAATTTACGTATGCCTAATTCCGCATTAATAACTGACCCGCATAAATTGTGATCCGTTTATCCAGAAATCCCGTTGCCAAACGTCTAATAAATTTCCTAATCGCGGATTAGCGTTACAGCGACACGTAAATATACGTTCGGGACGGCATGATTAACCGCGTGCGGGCGATTTCCGCGCACGTGTCGCGCGCTCGGTCGAGTTTAATTCGCGCCTCGGATTACCACCCCACGGGGTATCCATTAACGCGGTAAACGCGTGAGGGGTATACGTGACATTTCAGGATAATGAGGGTGAATCCGTCCGCGCATCCATCGCGGTGCAGCGTCGACGCGTACTCCCGTGCTTCCAGCGGAATGACTTTCGTTCAAAGTAACGCTCGAATAATCGCGCTCGTGCGTTCAGTGCGCGTTGCATTTCCCGACGTAATCGTGGACGTCGATCGTCTTACTCGGCCATCGTCATGCAAAGCGGGCCACGGTATAAGGAACTCGTATCTCTTTCTCTCCCGAGCGCGATTATGGCCGACGTCAAGGCGACAGGACCGGCCAGTGTGCGAGCCGAGAAACGTACTGTAAGGAACGTGTCAGGGCCCTTTGCGGTTAATGGAATCCAAGTTTGCTTGCAAGGAGGACCGCCTCTCGCCGTCTGCGGCGGTTTCCGCAAGTGGCAACGTGACGCAGTAACGTGTAATAGAACGACGTCCGATAATTGAGCGCGTGAATTCATTTGATCGCTCGAAAGAAATTTTTATATCACTCTCTCTGTCGTCGTACTCTACGATATTCTGGCGAAAATAAATGACGATGAGAAATTTCTTTTGTCACCTTATTCATAAATAAATAAAATTATCTTCAGTATTCTAAATATTCATACATAGAGCTCGAAGAACTTTTATTGTGAGTCCATTAGCTGCGGCAATCGACACCAATTTTATTATATATAAATATAACTTAATACATTTATATATTTCTGTCCGTGTATATTAATTTCAAGTATACCGGCATCATAACGTTAAATATTTCCAAAACTCGTTTTAAAATTGATGAAGAATGCAAAGAAAAAAAATTTCCCAATTCGTGGAGAAGTAACTTTTGTTCCATGTTCTCTAACACACCCTGTGTTACCGCAAATATCTTCATCCCCGCCCGCTACCATTACCGCGCCGCCACATGCAAATTAAGTTAACGTCCTTAATCCTAGCGGACTGCTCTATCGCGGCGGCCAAGGTAATTGGTTCGCGATAATCGACTCGTTGAGTGTGTTCTCTCGTCGAGCTAAGCTCTCCCCTTCTCTTATCTCTCGGCCGAGTCATCGATATTCGGCATGTTTCGTCCAGCACGCATCAGCAAGACGCCGTTGCCGATCGATAGATCCCGAAAGTGAACGTTGGAATTACGATGCGGATTTATGACCGCCTGTTACTCCGTATAAACAGTCTGAGAAGTCGCTCGCAATAAATCCAGCTCCGTCGCGCAAGTAGTCGCTCGCTCTAATACGACAAGAAGACCGACGCGCTTTTACGCGCAGCTACACGTCGTCATTTTTCTCCGAGGGATATTGGAAATGTCTTGGTGACGCGGTATCATCTCTCGACAATCGTCGACAGTAGCGACTATCCAGAACTCCGCGAAAAATACAAAAACATTCCTGAATTTCTTCAAGCAAATGTAGCGATACGTTAAACGAACAGCGCGATAAATTCGATGACGAAAAATTTAACACAATTTAAATCGATGAACAATTTGGACGAACTCAGTTTTTCATTTGTGTAATTTTTAATTATTATACACAGTAAAACAATATTTTTTAAATACTTTTAGATACTTTTTTAAATACTTTTTTTTATATACTTAATTTTAAATACTTAATTTTTTAAATACTTTTAGATACTTTTCTTTAGCAATAATAAGTTCATATTTTGTTCATTTAGTAATAATGTAGCTATTTTGCTTTCATTATATTTGAAACTGCAAAAATTGTTAAATACATGTCTCTACTTTTACAGATAGACTTCTAGATTTGCTACAATTTAATTGCTTACATAATTCTAATTTATTTATAAAAAATTGCCGCCTACCTCGAAAATATCTACATATAATCAATAATTTTTGTGCTTCGATGCGAACGTAGGTTGCACCCGCTTGAAAATATCTGTGTAAAATTCTGGTGCGCAATAAGGGCTCGACAAAGAACTCAGTGACGGTTTATTACGGTTATTGTGGCACGTTATTGCATTCCCAGCTCATAGAAGACGGGACTACTTAAGACAGAGTCGGCTACAACCCCTTGTATCGCCCGCGTTCGTATATTCCGCGCGAGTGACCCTCAATAGCGACGACACCGCGATAGCTACTTCACTCCAGTCTAAGGAATCGGATTTCCTGTAATACTGCGCAGCGCGCGCATCGTTGTCGCATCATGTTAATAAAAGATAAGAATGCCAGGGGGGGGGGTATCGAACGTGTACGGGAGCACTGCGGAAGGAAGGAAGGTCTCTACAAGGCGATATACGGCGCTCGTATCTCGCCATACGTTTTATCAGTCACGGTTCACTTCTTCCAACATCCTGGAATTCGATCCAATTCGTCTCCCGGAGTAACGAAAGAAAGTGGCTCAGATCCCGGATTGGTGCTGGGCTCCTAACGAAGAAAAAGAAACGCGATCATGACATGCCGTTATAGTATCTGTAGATTTTGATGGATGGAACGATTGCATCGCCAAGAACCCCGGCGGAGCGATCTCAGCCAAAAGTATCATTAAAGAATAACTGTAACAATTTATGATAAGTTCAGGTCAGCCGCGCTCGCGGGATAAAAGCATATCGATTATCATTAATTATTCTGAGAAGTTGTAGATTCGTTACTTAGCAGAATATTAGCCGAGTTTTAAATCAGCGCTCAAGAATTATTGAGAAGAATTATTAAAATATTATGCGGCCATGCGCGCGATGTAAGTCACGTCCCTCCGCTTTCTTCTATTTTAACGACTTATAAAAAACTTGATTTTAAATAACACGTCAAAGAACGCTTTAATAATGATATAAAGATGGTAATGCGTATCCGAGAAAAAGCTCACAAGTTACAGAGAGCCGGGCACAATTTGTCTTCTAATACAAGGTAAGCGTTCCCGCCGCTTTCTTTCTTGTTTGTTCCCCCTTTGTAGCGCCGGTTTATTCGGGGAAGAATGGAAAGGGCGAACAAAGCAGCATTACAGTTTTGCATACTTTTTGCCGCTTTCACGTGACACTCCGAGTAAACGTAGCGGCAGTTACAAGCGACGCAGGGCGACGTAAAGATCGGGCAATTCGCGCTCCATATACCATCGTTGGTCGCGGCTGAAGAAATGAATGTTGTCACGTTGCGCGGACTAAGGGCGGGGAACGTTCGCCGAAGTGGCGGAGGGACGAGAGGGAGGAGACAGAGACAGGTGACAAGATTTAATATTCGTGTCTTCGCTGGCTGGGAGAATCACAGGTCGAGTCATGGCAGCTCAGTTTCCGGAACGGATGAATTTATCACCTACGCGTGTGTGACTCGGCCATGATTGATTTCTCATCTGTTCTCACCTCGAACGACTAATGGCACGCTCGCGGATTATTACGTCTCGCGTCTTGCGAGCCTAGGCTACTCCCCCAAGATATTGGCTTACAATTTGCCGCCGGGTTATTCTCCTCAGCGAACCAGGCCGCTGCTGTAACCCTTCTCTGCTTCGGCGTGATATGAAGCAACTCTGGATGGACGTAGCATAAAGCCATCTGTTTTAAGAGACTTCGTGCATGAGAGTTAGATGTTATACCATGTACAGTTGTGGCCATTTCAATCTTGAATTGATACTGTTTAGAAATCGATGCAATTTTGATACAAAAGGATGTGTTACGTGAATTTTGGTTTCATTTTAAGGTCAGTTAAAAATAAAAATCAATTAAAAATTAATAAAAAGCAATTTAAAATCAAACGGCATCGAAATTCCATTTGAAATACGTACGGAATTTTTTACAAACCGTTATATACAATTGAAGCTATTGTAGAAGCAAATGTAATTAGAATTCTAAGAGAAAGGATAGACTTTTTCATATCGTACAAATTATTGTGGTACAATTAATATAAGAATATCCCTCTTTGTAAAAATGATAAAAATCAGAATAATAAATATCATATAAATATTATTAGAATCATGAAATATAATATAGGAAAATAAATGTTACAAAAGCCAATATTATTACTAGATAATAATAATTATACAAATAATTGATGTTAAATACAGAAATTATTATTAAACTTGATTTGAATATATAATATTTGTCAAGTTGTATAGAGAAATATTAAACGCAATCATTTCTTGAAGATCAACAATTACAATAATAATTTTATTGTTTAGCTAATACGTCTATAATAATATTAAGCTTCACAAGAGTGGAAAAAGAAAATTGAAGTTCTTATTTAACTGATTTTTTTATTTTTTAGCTATGCCGTTATTTCGATCTGTATCTAAAAAGAACGTTCGCTTATAATATACCGCAGTTTCCAAATCGTGTTTCGATCACGGCTCGAAATTTAGCTTCTGACCATATTTCAACTCATGTTAGTTAACCACTTAATGTCGTTAAGCAGTTTCGTTTCTCGCAATCGTATTAGCATACTAATGTCCATTTCGAGAGTCTATGAATAAAACCAGACGATGTTAATGTTTGTTAATTGTATTACTTATTGCAGCATATATATCGTTTGTATCATTATTTTTAATTATTGCCAGAATTTATTATTTCTGATTATTAAAAGAGTTATTAAAAATTACCCAATTACAATATGTTTAACATATAAAAAATGAATTCTCTAAAAACATATTGGAGTATTCAAAAAATGCTTTATTTTTGTAAAGTGTCAAATTTTTTCGAAATTTTCAGGTTGCCAAACTTTCCTTGTTAGACATGTATTAACTAGCACACATTATATGTATATACAATGCAATGTGACCATCAATTAAAACAAAATATGAAGCTTTGAGAAAGATGTAAATGTAGGAAAATAAACATCCGTAAAATCCGATCGTAAAAAGACAGTTTCAAAAAATTCAATTATCTAAATAAATAGTATTATCTTATCATTTACTTATTTGAAATATTATTGAAATGGAATACAGGTAATATTTTTATTCTTCCCCAAAGTCACGTGCATTCAATTTATATCCTCTTCTCAATATTTCACAAATAAGTCTCTCTAATATTTCCCCCTTTCTCGCCTGCAAAAACTCTCGTCGTGCATTCATAACCTTCTCGCTGTAGCGTGAGATTTAGGGTCTTAATACGAGATCGCTGAAGGGAGGACGTGTTAAGGCAGTACCATCCCTGGCGATAAATTCTAGCAAATCGGATGGGACAGAGTCGCGGGCGCTGGATTTATAAAACACCGACGAATAATAAGCGAGTCGCTCTCACGTGAGGAAGATCCGTGACGCGAAGGAAAAGCCAGGCGTACGTTACGAGCGACAGCTATTATGCTTCGAGCCTGAAAGCCGCCGTTACTCTCGCCGGCCGTTCAGCCCAGTGGTTTTGGGCCGCCAGCCAGCCAGAGATGTGTTTCATTGCAGCTTCCTTTCCATTTTCGATCGGGCCCTGCAGCGCGCGCGCGCGCTCGCCACTTCGCCGGTCTACTTCGCGAACTCCTGCGGTAATGGCGACGCCGTGCAGAATTCGAGAGAGGTTGGATCAAAGATCTAAACGTGCGGAGAAAATCGTACAGGGAAACCGAGCGAGAATTCTCCAGCTATTTGTGAAGCAAGATGTAACTGAAATTCAAGAGTTAGTATACCTTGTCGACAAAAATGCGAGAGTGGTCCACGGGGAAATGTGATATTAATCTCTTCGCGATGAAACATCGCCTCGCGCTCTTTTATAATGATATATATCTTCGCGCTGCTAATTTCGCGCTGCGCGCATCTATATATCGACATTTCTTAAATAACTATAAATAAGCATACTTTTATTATATAGAATTATCCTACATTGGAGAGATTAGGATTGCATAAATCTAGTTAACTCTTGTGAAAACTTTTTATTTATGATACTTAATCGTAATTAATAGATAAGGAAGATCGATATATTCAATTAAGATAATTACTTGTTTACCAAATCCTTTGGAACAGCTTCAATTTGCAATAAATAACTTTGTTTATCAGCACGTTATATGTTCAAGTATAAAAGTTTCGGGATAAAAGCTTCGATATCTAGATTCGATGAGATCGTAAAATCTCGAATAAAATGCTGTGAAATATTTGGAACTTTTCAATGTGATTTTGCAATTGCAGATTAACCGTAATATGCAAAGCTGGAGAGATCGTTTATTTAACTGACTACTAAAGAAATCATTATTTATAAACGTATCGAACATTTCAAATGCAGTATTATATAAATGAAAACTTTCCTTCCCTCGGAACTGAAAAGACGTACTTTTACGCGGCGCAGTTAAATCATCGCCCGCTAAATGGCCGGAAGGAAAAAAGGTGAAACGGTGTAGAAGGAAAATAATGGCGGTGAATTGATTCGAATTAAATTCGAGGCGGACGTCGGCGCTATGTGTAATCTCGTTAAACTTCCGTACCGTGCGAATTAGCGAAAAGTCCAAAGGGGGATGACGGTAGTCGACCATTAGCTCGCCCCCTCCGCGTAACTCCTCCCC
>VBVQ01001590.1:0-31545 GCA_011636635.1 Tetramorium simillimum
CTCTTATGTCCATTTCTACCACGGCAGATTAACTTTAATCTTGGTTTAACTTACTTTTTATCTTTTTCTAATTTTTAGGATAAAAAAAGATAGAAAGTAAGTTAAACCGAGATTAAAATTAATGGACATTAATCATATGCCTTTGTGTGTTTTTTAAATATTTTTACTTGAAGATAAAAACAATAATTTATTATAGAGAGAGATTACGTATTAAAAAACCACAACTAAATAAATTTTCCAAAAACGCATTATTTCTAATTGATAAATTAACAATTTTTAATAAATAAATATAATATTCCAACAGACCACAGAAATATCACTATAATCTGATATAATATGAAGCAATAATTGCACGAAATATCGAAAATATATTTCTAAATTATTTTGTTGCAACCACATTATAAATATGCTCCAATTTCACACCGATTATCTTTCTCAAAACTTTTATTCTCATATCTTGCACATATACGGCAAATTATTAATGTATAAAGCGCGATGAATTAATGACTAGAAAAACACCAAATGTTATTAAGAAATTTAATATCACGTCATAACTTATTACATTTTTAATAAATGTACAAAAAGTTTTACCAGCTAGTGTATGTAATTATGAGATTTTATATGATACGAAAATTTAGGAATTTTATTAGACCAATCACCGATATTAGTGTCATTAATTAAGCTTACATATTATATATTACCTCGACTGCCATTCTATTTTATAGGAAATAACACCCCTAACGAATTTTTACATGTATGTATATGTATATATTTATATAAACTTTTACAGCTTTCAAAATTTATTAAAAAAACATAGCATGAAATAACAATGTATTATATAGTTTTGAATTAAAATTATAATTGTGTTGTAAGTGCTGATATTGAAAAATTTAATATATATAAGAGTTACTGTGTATGTATGTGTGTACATGTGTTTTAAT
Source organism: Tetramorium simillimum (assembly GCA_011636635.1). Taxonomy (NCBI): domain Eukaryota; kingdom Metazoa; phylum Arthropoda; class Insecta; order Hymenoptera; family Formicidae; genus Tetramorium; species Tetramorium simillimum. The sequence continues at coordinate 942 of VBVQ01001590.1, forward strand.
TCTCACTATATTTCTTTACATATACTCTTTATTAACTACATGTACTTTATTAACTACATAGTATTAATATCTAAGTGATAGCCTCAAAAAGATTTTAAAAGAGAGTTAAATGCAACAGAAATATATATGTATATAAACTTCCGGCAAAATTTTGGATACGATAAAAAAAAGCACAAGAAAAAATTTCAGTGAAAATACTAATTTCCTTATGTTTACCCATTTTGTTTGTTTAGAACACGATTATTTATTAAAGCTTTTAAAACAGAGTTGCCAGTGATGTTGACATCTTTCACAATATGTATTTATTATTAAATCAATGTATACTATTGAAATTCACAGAACCTAGTAACAATTTATTACGAAATAAGAGAATAACAAAAAATCAAAGTAACCTTGAGTAATTTAAACTTTGTAATTTAATATCTTATCAAGAAAAATGGCCAACCTTTATAAACCTTTGTATATCTTTTTGTTATAGGCCACGAAACTTTCGATAGATATTATTGTATATAATAATAAGTTTACTTCATTACTAAATAAAATCCCTTTTTGAATCATTAGGTTCCTGATAAAAACAATAAAATAAAATGTACATATACTACTGATGTATCCAAATTTTTGGCCGAGAGTGTATATTAAAAACAATGTAAATTGATAAAAAAATATTTAAAAAAAGCAAAAATATATATTTCTTTTAGTTATATTTTGTTATTGCAAAAGGAAATTAATGCAGAAGAGAATAGTATTTACCATTGAATTTCAGATAAAATATACTTTCGTATGTAATCGAATGGATTAATTTAACATAACTTTTTAGTTGTATTAAAAATGACATTAAAAAATGTCTCTAAAATATGTAACTATTATAATATTAATAAAGATTTTTACCATAAATTTAATTAAATTTATTAAATGAATTTAATAAATGTGAAATTTATTAAATTTATTAACGTACATCAGGAATCTCCTTAAATTCGGAGTAACAAGAGAGAAAACTTTATTTTATTATCTTAATAATAAATAATACCTTCATATCTACCTCTTATTTTAGCATTAATTTACTGATCTGATAATTCTTTATATTTAAAATACGCTTTACTATCAGCAACATTGCAATAATTTATGATTAAACAACTCACGCAGTTTGCATTAATTCTATAATTATAATAAGTAAGTTGTAGCCTTGTCTTTTTTTTTTTAAAGTACGCATCTAATTTCTTATATTGACTTTACTATATAATTAGGGATAGGATCAAGTTCAGTATTTAAAAATCCTTCAACATAAAAAAATCAATATTTATTAATCGCATTCTAGGATGCGAGTAATTTTTGTAATCATTTTAAATTTTATACAAATGTTTTCAAAGTGTTTTTAATCAGAAATAAAATTTCTAGTAAAATGTAATAGATTTGATTAAGATATGAATGTACACGAAAATAACTTTTTTTCGAGATATTCACGGAAGGTTTGAAATTATGCCAAAAAATTCGGAACTTACTTGTAAAGTACTTAATCCCATCACTATATATAATATTGTATGTAAAATTCTATTGATTTAATGCATCAGGTTCCATTTAGATGTTATCCCAACTTGGTCCAACAATTCAATGTTGACAAGTTGATAAGATCTTTCGATGATTTCCAATATTAGACACTATCATCTGAAAAAAATTATTTATTTATATAAAAAGTTACATTTACATATAACATATATAAATTAGTTAAAGCACAGCAAATCGAAGATGAATTCAGAGTTACGTGCAATAATATGTGAAGCTAGTTACTCACCATGATACCACCATTTTGTCTTTTTTGGATTCTTGTTGCAAGTTTTCACATAAAATGTATTGTCAGGTGGTCTCTTCTACATTAAAAATATTTTCATTAATTAAGCAATATATATATTCATCTAATATTTAACAGCTATGTCTCATACCTTCTCTTTACAGCTGCTTAGCATAGAAACGATACTCAGACAAATGCTTTGCACACTGAGAGCAGGAGACCAATCTTCCGTTAATATGGATAAACAAATATGACCGTTGCTGTAAACATGTGGGTGTATAGGGATATTTCCACCAATGAAAGTCACTTCTGGTGAATCAAACGGATATTTGGAGCTGAACTTAAATTGCAACTGAAATTGTTCTCCTTCGTACAGCGTGCCTTTAGCACCTTCCATATGAACGATCCACTGTGTCAAATTTTGCCCAGCCGATTCTCCATCTACATGTACACCTGGTGGAGGCTCGCGTATCAGAGACATCAACTCCTTCTGCAGTCTCCTCTAAAACATCAAACGAATTCATACAATGTAATATATTTTCATGGTTCATTTAATGTAATATTTTCATTTGTCAAATAATATCTTTTGGAAAAATCCATCTTGTTCAAAGGAGCAAATGTAATATCAGTTTTTTAGAAACATATATTAATATCTACAATAACTTCTCTATTTCAGAAACCTAATCTTCATAAAAATCTCTATTTTAGTATATGTTAATATAAATTATACAAGATATTATAAAAACGTTATAAAAAACAAAAGGATAAAACCGTTTTATTCATATCAGTATAATAAATAACAAACATAAAAAAATTGTTAACACTAAATCACAACCGGTCAAATTATTGTTTTCAAAAAAAAGAAATAAACTTGTTTTGTCATTTTGCAAAAATTGTTTTATTCATTATTTAATCCTGTTTTTAAAGACCCAGTCATTTGACCAGTCACAGTAAACATGATTAAGTAAACATGAAGCATCGATATGTTTAGCGTTAAGTGATACGTGTCGAACGTGTCCGAAGATAAATGTAAGTATATTCTGCTGCAATGCAAGACTCTTTGTCGAGCATTACAGCCGCAGCTGATTTAACGTCTAAATCAGGAGCGACCGCGTCAATAACGAGCGCGCTTGACAATTCCCATTGTCCGGGACCGACGGGCGAGCACGACGAACAGTTTCCCCATTTCGTCTCGCAATGTCCGTCAGAATCGCGCTCGATACGTTCGTGTCTCTCTCTCTCGCGAGTTGGCGAGTCGAGGAAGTGCCCTTTCCCTCCCTCCCGCCTCACAACGGTCCCACCCGATCACGCGGAGCGCCGTGTCAGCCGCGACCCCGCGGATCACGCGGCCGAGTCCCGAGCTCGCGAGCCGTGAGGAGAGGAAGGGAAAGAGCGGAACATGGAAACCTCCGACGTACCTTCGACGGGGACGTTGCTGCCATTGTTGTCAAAGCGCTCTCCATCGAGAAACATAACCGCGGCCTGCCCGCTCGTCCGTCTCGGCCGCCCGTGCCTTGTCCGCGGGGAGAGAAGCGTGCCTCACGCTCTCCCGCGGCGCATCCTCGCGCGGAAACCGTGGCGGTGAAGCTCGCGAAGGCCGCGCTGCGGGGGAAAACCGGACGGTGGCGGACTCGGCTGCTGATTCCGCTCCGCTAGAGCCGCCGCAGCGTCGGCGGCCGCATTCGCGCGATACGGACGAGAGCTGTCGCGAGGCCGCAGAGCGCACGATCGCACATACACACACGCGCGCGCGGAGGCACGATATACACGTACGATACGCGGGGCAACGGTACTTGCACGGTCGAAGGCCGAGGGGATAGCGCGAATAGCGCCGCCGACAGCTGCCACGGACGATCGCCCGCGCGATCGGTAAAGGACACGAACGTCCGCGAGAGAGGGTAAAGGACAGTTCGTCCGTACGACAGCAAAATCGCGCTCCCGCGCACGAACGTCAGCGGGATATCGACACGCTGTAGAGACTCCTTCAATAATTTACGGCGGCGAGCCGCCCGAGACCGTCTCGGGGAATCGATGCCTAAACGTCAAGGTTCGAAACGCGTTTATACGGTCTTTAAAAACGTGCGCGCATCCGACCCGGAACCGGCTGATCAATCGGTGACTGTCGAGACGCAGCCTCGCGCATGCGCGCCACAATGGTCGACGTCTGCCGCTCCGAATAAAGGCGAGTTCTCGCCACTGAATAAAATGGTAATAGGGAGGGTAGTTAATCGCTATATTGGTACCCCGCAACAGCTAAGTTTAAAATTATTTAAGCAGATAGAAACAATAAAATAAAAAAAAACACATGTTTATAAATCGATGTCAATTCGACTAATAATTTTTGACTGGATTGCAGGTCCGTGGTGAAAACGCACCTCAGCCTTCTCTCTCTGCAGGGAGGTCCGTTTATTTTCGAAGAAATCTCCAGATGGTCAATGGGAATTTTCTCCTCATAATCTGGTAACACTGGTTTTTACCTCCTTCAGCTCTGCGAAAAGCGAGACTTCCGTTTTTCTCCTACTTCCTACACGGCTGGCCATGTGCTTACATGTGCTTGACCGGCAATGAGGTACTTTAATTTTTTTATCTTATATCAAAATTGTTTCCTTCTCGATTTAGTCACGTTGAATATCGGACTTTTGTCCGATCATCGTAATTATTAAATAATTACGTAAAGTACGTCGGTATCGTTGCATCACATAGTCGCGATCAGAGAAGAAAGATATTGCGCGCCAAGCGCATAGGACAGTCATTCATTAAAATACAGACACGCGCGGAAGATGAAGCGAAAGAATTCAGAATCTCAGGTTGCACGGAAACGAAAACGAGTGAATTCCAAGACCGAGACGACGGAATTGCCTGAGAAAGTTAACTTACCGAAAAAACAAATTCTACAATGCATTTCTGGAGTTTTTCACCTGATTCAAGAACAGGTAAAAGAGACGAACAGTCTCCTTGCCGAGGAAGTTCAGCCGATATTCATGCAGGTGACTAGCATCAAAGTCCCACAGATGCCTCGCAGACAAATGAGGATGTAAGTGAATTTACAAAACCCCTAATAAAAAATTTGTATTTTCTTATAACTGAAACTTTACATGATTATATCTTATAATTGCCAATGGATCCTTATGAGATTCTCTGATTTTAAACCTCATAATGACGAAAACTCGTGCTTATTGAAATATTGTTGTATCCCTATCAGATTTCTATGCAACATTCTTATTTTCTGTTTGCAGATTATTGCCATACTCGATAGTTGCTCCAGATGACGAAGTAGCTCTGTTTGTTTGTGACTTGCAGAGAGGAAGAAGAAAAGATTATGAGCCAACGGTAGAACACTACAGAAATCTGTTGCAGAAGCATGATTGCACCCGTGTGAATGAGATAATACCTATGAATCGCGTGAAAACTGAATTTGATCAATTCGAATTGAAGAAGAAGCTCCTAGGCAGTTACGATCACTTTCTCGTCGATGGTCGTATCGCCGGCCATATGTCTCACTTGTTAGGAAAACACTTTTCTAAGAAGAGGAAACTGCCGACTTCGATCAGAATGCAAAGCAAAGACTTGAAGCACGAGATTGATTATGCATTGAGAAAAACCAGTATGGAGCTTCATTCTCTTGGTGATACTCATTTGATGCAAATCGGAAACACATCTATGGATAAGAAGAAAATTCTGAAAAATATACTGGCCGTTTGCGAAGAACTGAGCAAAAATTATCCTGGCGGTTGGGACAATGTACGAGCTCTCCGACTGAAAGGCACAACCAGTCTGGCATTGCCTTTCTATATGACGTTAAGTAAGTTATTGAAAAATAAATTAATCAATTTATTAACGATGTAGATTATCTCCTTAAACAAATTTATGAATTTATTCAGAGGATAAAAACACAATCGATTCACATGAGATTGCGGTTCAGCCAAAGAGACCAAAAGCTTACCGCGATGTGGAGGGAGAGCTCTCAACATTCATAAGTGATACCACAGTCACAGTTAAACCCGAAGGCACAGTTATTCTGACAAAACATACGAAGAAACGACCAAGTAAGAAAATCACAAAAAAAGAAAAAAAATGAGAATTGAAAAAATATGGAAATTCTATTGTTACTTTTGTATTAAAAATTTTGTATAAAATAATCAAAAATTTTATAAATACATAATATTATGTATGTTATTTAAATTTAATATCCATCATGTGACTGACAGGAGATTATTGTTGTCCGATGAAGCACATTAGTATTACACTAATTGCCTTGGAGGATATTATCTCTTGGATGGATCTCTTGCTGTCATTTAATAAATAAAGGCAGATTATTGCATAACAAATAGTTTTTTTTTATTAATATACTAGATTATGTGCAAATATTTGGAATTATAACGAAGATTCTCCTCCCAGTGCAAGTGATCAGTACAAAATGGTCTGATCCTTCTTAGATATACTCTGATATCCATTAGCTGGTAATGTTGGCAAACTGTTGGCGACACCATTAGCATTTTGCATGCTTTTGTACACGTTTGTTGCATCTATGATCACCTCAATCTCCTGGAAGTTTTGGAGTCTCTGAACGTCCTTGTCTCTCCTCAATCTGGTATTGGGTAATTTTCGCAGCTTCTGGATTTGATGTAAATTGAGATCCAGCTCCTTGCAGCACAGACACAGTAAAGCCTGATATGTCAGCTCGCTTCGCGGTAATTCTACCTCTATGAAATCTGGATCCGCCGTATTGGCGACCCGGATTTTCAATACCAATTCTAAAAATACATTGGAATACAATTATATCTGATGCATCATAATAAATTACTTGATTATGTAACTTCCTTCTTTCATTCTTTTAAATTGTAGATATTATAACTAAAGAAATTATATCAATTTATCGAACCGTCTTGAAACGATGTGACGAGTCTGCTTTTGTCATACATATTATTTCTGACTTTTGAAGGGTTTGTAGCTGGACGCAGAAAATCTGGCGGGGCATACACAGATGCTCCTGCGCGTAACGACGAATCGTACATGATTCGCTCGAGATCATCACTTGTGCTTAGAAGATACAAAATCTGTTGGTTACTGCAGACAGACGCCGGGGTCTCGCCTATTTCAGATCGCACATTTTTATCGGCACCATTTTTCAAGAGTAAGGCAGCGATGTCCAAGTATCCCTCTTTGCACGCCCAATGTAGAGCAGTCCTTGAGAAGCAGGAATAAACAATACGGTGAACAGAGGTATCTTCATAAATAATTCCAATTTTTATCTTTGATCTCAGAATGTGATTTTCCATGCAATAAAGCGTGAATATTGCTTCTTTTTATAAGAATTCAATAAATATTTTAAGGGGTGAAAAACTTTATACAAAATTTAAGAGGAAAATGAGAAATAAATCTATGTGGAAGGAACGTGTTTTTATGAGCCCTGCCTCTGTGAAGGTTTCAAAGCAAAGCTATGGAATAAGTACCATCCACTGCCGAGCTCTCGCGCGTTAACGTCGACGCCTAGATTCAAAAGATCTTGGACGCCGTCCGTGTCGCCGAGACAAACCCTTTCCCTCAAACGCTCCTCAAGCATCCTTTCCATTTTGTAATGTTTTACACGCACCGCGTTGTAGTGTCACATATTCGTAACGATGCTATATTCGAGCGATGCAACAAAGACGAAGCACCAAATATATAGCGGTAATATTCCAACGCGCCGTCTCGGAAAGACAAATTCGACAGGACTTGTCTATTTCAGAATTCGTCGGAATCGTGTCATCCTAAATTCAGCTTTCTATTCCGGAATGCCTCCTCGAGGTTCAAGCGGTGTCTACAATGACATGTTTAAGCCTTGAGGAATTGACCAATCACAGTAGAAAATGAGAAGAATAATCGAATGTGATTGGTTATTTTCTAGACCGCATCACACTCACTCCAATGACACGCGGTTCGCCTTGCGGCACAGTCGATCCAATTATGCCCATTTCTACCAATACAGATTAAAGCCTAGAGCACACGATGCTTTTTTATCTGCTGGATTGCTTGCTCATACCTGTGCTACCCGTCCTGATTGGTTCCTACAATCATGAGAGCCAATCAGAACGCGTAGCACAGGTATGAGCAAACAATCCAGCAGATAAAAAAGCATCGTGTGCTCTAGGCTTTAACTTTAATCTCGATTTAACTTACTTTCAATCTTTTGTTAGTTTTCTTAAAAATTAAAAAAAGATGAAAAATAAGTTAAATTTTTACTGATAAAAATAAACATTAGAATCATCCGCATTGGTCTCTGCCGTGCAGCCAATCGGAGCTCGACCAGGAACCATAAAGGCGACTGCGATTCTCCGGGTGCGCATCCTCTCTTTCTCTTGGACGCAGCGATTGGTAGCCGTTACTAGATCTTTCATTATCATATGTTTTCCGCACACTATCGCAAGTGTTAACATTCATACACCTGCGAGCTGTTTAAGGCAGTGCAGACTCATCGCCGAAAAAAATCTCCACCAAAACACCGTTTTATTCTTATCGTGGAGGACTCCGCGGGGTTGATTTCGCGATCGCTCAACGTACGCCGCGCGACGAGCTCCACCATCCCGGCAATATGATTATAACGCTGAAAAACTTACAGCAGCAAACGTTCACGATAGAGATCGACTCGTCGCAAACTGTAAGTAAAATTGGGCCGAAATCGAAGCCGACTTTCCTCGGGGACGATTAGTGATTTCATTCTTTGCCTGCTGTCTCGTTATCAGGTCAAAGATCTCAAGGAGAAGATCGAGACGCAGAAAGGCTTCCCCGCCGAGCATCAAAAGTTGATATATGCTGGTAAGGGACACGGATTAAATAACCCAATTTGTCGGCGAGGCGCCCGGCGTGCTCGTCCACGCAGCTGGAAAAAGAATCCGCGTTGTAACAGCACGATAAATATCACGCGGCCCACGTGCGTTTAAATATAGCTTCCTCGCGACAGCAATGATCTTGCAGAAACGCTCATAGGTTATGTTTCGCACGCGCCGTGATCTGCGGTTAACTTTTTTTTGGGGGGGGCAGCTTTCGAGATCGTTAACGATGTGCAAACATTTGCAGGGAAAATATTAGCGGACGAGCAGCCTTTAACAGAATATAATATCGATGAGAAGAAATTTATAGTTGTTATGGTAACAAAGCCTAAAGCTGGTGCTACACCTAAAACAAGCGAAGAGCAGCGCGCAGAGGGTGATAAGAAGGAGGAGTCTACAAGGTAATTTCAAGATTATGACAAAAACGCTGCTTATTGTAAAATGTGCTTTGTACTAATTATTACTATATAACTCTTCGTTACGAACTTTAAAATTTGAGACGCGAGTAGTCGAAAAGTGGGATGTAGGAAATACACCGTACTAATAATTTGTAAAAGGTCATAAAAAAGTGAAAATCTTTGAAATCAATTTTTTATCATAAATTCTTATAAACAGGATAGTCGAGTTTTAATTTTTGTTTTTAAATTATTAAAAATATTGAAAAACCTTAGCTGCAGTAAATAAATAAGATCTCTGGGATGTTGTATACATCCCACACACGCAATGAAGGATTAAATACTAAGTAACGAAATCATTTGTTAAAAATTGGCAAGAGGACAATCTTTTGGATTGTGCGCCGAGTGGAAATTAAAGCATCTCATTGTGTTTCTGTTGTAGCTCGGCAACTACGCAACCTAGTTCAAATCCTAATGTTCAGGATACTACACGAGCAGCTAGTAATGTGCAAGAGCAACCCGTGGCAGCTGCGCCAGCGGCTGGCCAAGCAGAAAGTGCCTTGCTAATGGGAGAGGATTATAATACCATGGTAAACAACATCATGGACATGGGGTACGTATGAAAATGAATGACATGAATGACTGAATGTAACTTATAAATATTTATATGACATTCTTGTTGTTTGAATCAGGTATGAACGTGAACAGGTCGTGCAGGCGTTGCGCGCGAGTTTTAATAACCCTGATAGAGCTGTCGAGTATCTTCTAACAGGTATACCAGCGCAGCTCTTTGAGGACCCACCCGAAGATCCGCCGGAAGCTCAAGAACAGCTTCAGGATCAGAGTCAAGATCCGTTGGCCTTCTTGCGTTTGCAGCCACAATTTCAGCAAATGCGCCAAGTCATTCAGCAGAATCCACAGCTGCTGAACAATCTTCTTCAGCAAATCGGTTCCACTAATCCTGCCCTTTTACAGCTCATTTCTCAAAATCAGGAAGCATTTGTACGCATGCTCAACGAACCTGGTTAGTCCAGACGCATTTGCTAAAAAAAAACTCAAACGTGCATTATGACGGAAAATTATCATTATTTAATAATATTAATTTATATATGTATACATATATAAAATTTGTCTTTTCTGGTATAGTGGAACCTACCTCGGGAACGGGGGCGCGAGTTTTGCCAACATCTGGTGGCGCTGTGGCACCTACAGCTGCTGCTGCCGCGGGAGGTGCTGTCAACGGCGGAGCTGGCACGGGTGCAGCAGCGGGCGTAGGATCCGGTTTAATACAGATAACACCACAGGACAGAGATGCCATTGAGAGGTTGAAGGCATTAGGTTTCCCAGAACATTTAGTCGTACAAGCATATTTCGCCTGTGAAAAGAACGAAAATCTCGCTGCTAACTTCCTACTTTCGCAAAACCTCGATGACTGAATCGCTCATCTGATTTTACGCGGTGTTTCGAATAAAGTACAGGACTGACAGAGGGTGGATGATCGCACCATTATCATTTTTACCTTACAATAATCATCTTTATTTTGTATATAGATATACACAATATCTATGCTATTTTATTTGTTGTGTAGATAAAAAAAACCCTGGTGTGTTTGGTAAGCGATTAAGATCTAAAAGTAAGCGCATACCATAACATTAAATATATGTCAACTCTTCTAAATATTGTTTCATACTTTTAAAAAACATTTCATTTAATATGTAATACATGTTTATGAGAGAAAGAATTGTTGCTTACAGCAGACGGTGTTATAAAATCCATCCTTACAGCCTACAAGTGCTCTAAGATCTTATATTTCTTTAATATATATGGAGCAATATAATTGCATTTTTATATGAGAAAGCCTTACGAGCCTTACTCTGCAGAAGAATACCTTGCAGCAGTTACATATTGAGGGTCGGGCATATAAATTAAACATGTGTTCACTCTCGCGTTAAGGTATGTTTTATACATATCTGAATGTTTGCATGTAGGTATAATAAGTGCATTTTGTACATTTCTTGGCTTTCTGATATAAAAATTATAGAATGCATCTGTTTGGGCATGTGTACCTGCGTATATTCGTATTTATGTATGTATGTACAAAAAAGATTTTTACTTGTAATATCGCTAAATTTAGTTAAATGCTAAAAAACTATCTTGCATGTCGCAAATCGAAACAGGATGTCATAAGAAAAGCAACTTGTTTTATATATATGTATATAAAACAAGTTTTATACATATATATATATACACACTTTTAGTCTTTATATCTTCAATATAAATATCACACATTAAGTTTTTGCTAGTAATGCGATGTTTTTTACCTATTAAATTAATTAGAATTCGTAATTCAAGTAATAAAATAGTTGAGATACTATGAATAATCTTCAAATTATAAAGTCTTGAATATTAATTGTTACATATTATGAAATTCTATTAAAGCTAGATTATGAAACAATATTAAAAACTAGTATTGCTATGATATGTCTGATTTTGCTTTGCAGCATAAAGCAACATTAACATTTCTTTTGTCACAAAGAATAATTCAACTTGTGTATCACATAATAACATACATACATATATACGTATTTATGCATGTTACATAAGTAGAAAATTCTTAATTCTTAAATTTGTATTATACAGTTACTTATTAATATCATTGAAACAATAATAAATATTGAAAAATTTTCATCGCTCTTACATATATTTAGTGCAAAAACAATATAAAAAATTATCCATTGGAGGGTTGTAGTAACAAATGCATAAAATTCCAATCTGTTACTGTACTGACTCAAGTTTTATCCCCCTTTTTTTATAAAAATAGAGAAATTATTAATAGAGAAGGACTGCTGTTAAATCAGAACACATTCTCTATTGTGTGCTCAACACACTTGTAATACATAGTATAAATGAATAAATTACGATTTCCACAAATATAAATTAGTCTATTATATTACTGTTAATAGAAAATTTGAATATGTGTACTGACTCTCTTCTCCATTCTGCTATAAAGATTATTATATATGAAGATATTTAAATACAAAGGCATAATTATAACATAACTTTGAAATATATAACTAATGTACATTCCTTTAAAAATGTGATATTAACATGAGTTATTTTATTATCAAAATGTTTATACTTTAATCATTAAAAACTTCACATATAATAATTTCTTTATATAGACCTAAAGTAGTAGTAGTAAATGACCAAATTTGTCATTAAAGAATTAAAATGCTTCAGATGATTCACATACATGTAATCATGTTTGTAAGATTCTGTTTGCTATATATCAGGAATTTTGCAAATATAATTACAAGTATATATGTTCTGTATGTATCTATACAAAACTTCAAAAAAGTTTAAACGTAGAAAATTATACGTTCAAATATGTACAAGTTAAAAAAGTCATTGTTTTATTTTATACTATTTACAAAGTTTTAGGAAGCTGAAGAAACATCAGTCTCTCGTAACGTTACTCCTTTGCTTTGAAGATCCTTTTTAGCTTCTTCTATTTGCTAAAAGAACAACGATGGCATTAGATAACAATATTGTTCGTAAATAATTTCTTTTTAAAGTGAGGAACTGACCTGCTGAAGTTCGATGGCTGCGCTTTCACAGGTATTGAAAGTGAATACTCTGTACAAGACGATAGTAGCTGCATACAATCCAAAGAGAAATAAGAAAATAACTGGAAGAAAAAATATAACTTCATGCCATTCCTTGACAAAAGTAGACTCGCTTGTAATTGTGGCAAACCACATGCCAAAAAACAACGTTGCACACGACAGCCACTCCAGCAGTTTTGTCATCTGTAAAAAGAGTTGTAATATTTCCCAATTATTTATCATGTTTATCAAAATTGAACGAGATGCTTGCTGAAGACTATTCGATTCTCTAAAATCATATAAATTTAGATTTTGAAAATAATTAATGTATGTGTAACTTCATATTGCAATGCACGGGTATGACAAAAAAATTTCATATTAAATTTACTAAACTTTTTGTATTGTCAAATTTGATTATTAAATTGTTAAACATGTTTTTATACATACTTTCAATATCTTAACCTCAAAAATCTACAGGTGATATGCACACACCGCAGAAGTAAGAAATAATCGACAGGAATATATGGGAAGATGAAGTTAACAAATGTAAAGCCCGTATCAGATTTACATTGAGATTGCGCGGCTTTCAACCAATCAAAACGAACAGATATTCAAGTGGATCCAGTTTTATATTCAAACTTTCCTAAACTCATCGAAATTGAGCAACTTCCTTATCCTTAATCATTTTCACAACTTGTAAGGCTTTTTGTAAAGAAAAACTACAAAAATTCATTCTAAGATATTTTTTTATTATTTACCGATGTTTATTAAACCACTCTTTATCAACTGGTGATATCCAGCGTTCGCAACCAAGCATGTTATTTTGAACCATGTATTTCCAAGTCCAAAGATGCCGATTGTTCTCTTCCAACCATTTCTCTTTAATTGCCTCTTTATCTAAAATCTCTTGACTGACGGCTTTGGCTTCGAACGGCAGTTGGGATGCTACTTGGGTCAATACTTTCTTTACCTAAAAAAAATTTACGTATCAGTACATTCCCATTTATTTATTTACACTTTTCATCTAGTAGCAAGTCAATTCTTAAAATCTTACTTCTATTTCTCACTTAATGTATATTGATATCGAGGGGTTCGTCACTGATGGTTTTGATGTACAAAAATTACCTTAGTAACCAACCCCTCGATTGATAATTTAAGATTATGTATTATCACACAGAACACAATTCAAAGAACTCAAATTTGACAATTTTCATGCAAGGATCTCTAAATTCTCGAAGATCGATAAAATATTAGAATTGATAAAAAATTTTACTAATTCCAAATAATTTTCAAAAATGTCTGTGATGTGTTTTAGACATGTATAGTGTTTGGATAAGTTATTAAAAAAATTCTAAAATACAGAATATTATCAAGATACCTCAAAATATTCGCAATGGCCAGCGATCTCTACAATCACTCGTCCTGCTTTAATAGGAGTGACATAGTGATCAATGGGACCTTTGCCTCCGCCCATACGCTGTCCTTGTCCCTAGAACATAAAGCATAATTATTATGTTGAGAAAGTAAAGTTTCTTTTAATATTTCTTAATACACGATCCATTATATCTGTCAAACCTTTTTTGTAACAGGTTGCCAGGGTGGATCCACACGCCAAATTGCAAACATCCTATCTTGATCGAGTTTCCTACCGATTGTCAAACGTATCATCTCAAAGTGACCATGTTTCAATCTACCTCCACGTACAGCCTGTAATTCAAGAAAATAATAATACATTCTTATGACAATTTTCTTCGTCGCTAAATGTAGCAGACTTACAATGATTCCAAATTGTTTGTACATGAGGAAATTGTGCACCGGTTCTGGACCCCGCATGTACCTCAGTCGCTTTTGCATTTTGGGAGGACGCATTCCTGTCGGAAACTGTGGGACCTTCTCCATTATTTTAAGTCTTGATCGCTCCGGGTATTCAATATCTGATGGTATTCAATATATGATCATATAATTTCAAGTTAATATCTTTAATATTATATTTAATATTTGTAATCATGCACACATACTTACCTCCAAATTTGATTGGCGGAGGAAAGACCTTTAAGCCAGCCGCTGGCGTTACAGATACAGATTGCCATGCTGCAAATGTAACAATATGAAGTAAAAGAAGAAATTCAGAGGGAAGTTTTAAATTTGTCTTCTGTCTCAAGAAATATTATATCGAAAATCGAAAACACTTACCGGAAAGTAACATGCGTGCCACGTTCTTGGATGCTTGCATCATTTTCAGTTTACGAAGAGATTTTGTAGTTAACAGCTATAAAAGTAATTCCAAGTAAAGAAATAGATAATTTATGCTTTAATTATCTCATAAAATATATATGACAGAGTTTATTAGCAAGTAAATGTGTCACATTTCTTCGTGTTGACTCGTATTTACAAAAAGAAGTGTTAGAAAGAAATACGTGAATCAATTACTAGCGACATCTCCACTACTACACTATAAATCAAGTATCGGCATGCACGTTGGTTGGTAAGATTCAGAGTGAATCTAAGTCCATCTCTCGGTGAGTTATATAAATGGCTAATAAAAAAATGTCGAGCGCGCGACAGTCGGTACTCTTCAATTATTATACTTTCGAATGTAATTGCCCAGGTAGAACAAGAAATCATAAAAATATCAAAATGACTGCAAAATGTTAATTAATAAAATGTCACTTTATTGCTATTTTAGCGTTATTTTTATGTCATTATAATTTTTGTTCTATCTGGGTGACAATCATAAAAAGTTACGAAAAATAGATTATTTTTAATAATATCTGTTGTCGCGATAATTTATCTTTAAATTTATCTTAGATTTATCTTTAAATTTTTGAAAACAATAACTATAAAATTATCAATCAATATATGGTGAGATGCAGATTTTTCTTTAAACACTCAAATACATGAAATTAATTATTAAATAAGAATCTACGCCTAACAATGTACTTATTTCGTGTATATTGAAGAATTTTTGGTGTATAATTTCTAGAAACAGAAATAAAATAAAAATCAGAAATAAAAATTAATTTTGGATATGGGTTTATAATAAAAGAATAATTTTTCTCTCTACGGGATATGTCTTACAATTAGAAGACGCTTCTATCTGAGACTATCTCAACTAAAGAACGATATAATGTACACACATCGAGTGATAATTTATTTTTTATATATATGTACTATATCGCTTTTTATCAGAATTACAAAATAATGAATTACAAAAGTTAAACGAAAGCTTCAAGTATATGCTGCGTACTTGTAATTACATATCTTAAATTTATTTAATCGTTTAGTTTTCACGTCGTCTTCCTTTAGAAACTCCAGTAGGGAAAGAAGCAAATTTCGAGTAGATCGCCGACTAAACGTCAATTTCGTTATTAACCGAAAGTATCGCGAGTATCAGGCCAGTTTAAGGAGAAAGGGCTTAGTGATATGAGAGAAGCTCGATATGTTACAATTACAATATTTTTATATATCTTTGATGACGGTTTGATGGTAACAACAGGTAAATACTACATATTGTACATTGAGTAGGCGATAGTCGTATCTTATTGTTATTAATTATAGCATATCGGCGGCGCCGACATTGATGTCGATAGTGACGACGGCTACGGCCACGATGACGATAACGGCAACGACAACGTCAATGACACCTCACGTCTCCGGTATACGCGCGATCGACGCGGCGATGGCAACAGCAGTAGCAACAGCAGCAACAATCTTAATAACAATAACAGCAACAGCAACGATGACAATAATATGTATAATGATAGTAGTACAAGTAACAATAGCAGTATACAGTAATAGACATGATGAGATAATAATATATTTTCACTAATGAGAGTAGAGGGTCATTCCAGAGTTTCCGGACTGCAATGCTTTAGAGATATTATTTCTTTTCTCCGTATTTCATTTGAATAAACTTGCGATGAATAATTTCGGGGAAAATGAATCTTATTTTTAAAAATTCCGCTTTTATAAACGAGGAAAAGGAAACACTAGTTTAAGTTAAAATTAGTTTTAATATCCTATATATTTGTTTCTTAAAAAATAATTATTTTGAACATTGAAAAAACATTATTTTGAGTTTTTGATACATCTTTTTCTTAATTCTTTTACTAATCAATATATTTTATCTGACAAATGAGGAATTGATTAAATCTATTAGAATATTGGTAAAAAATATTTTTTCAAAGAAGATTATTATATCTCGCAAGTTTATTCTAATAAAGGGTCAAAAATGTCATCTAGCGTCATGGAACGACTCCGATATCTTGTGCTGATACTATGCTTGCGACAGTATGAACGAGCAAGATGTCCCCGAACTTTTAGAACCAAGAAGATTGATGATTTCTTTGTAAAAAATGATAGAAAACTAATGCGAAATTCGTCTTATTATTAAATTGTAAAAGTTTGTGAGATTTCATACAAGCGAAAAAGTTAAGCATTTATCAAGTATCATCTTTTTAACATACAATTAAAAAATTGGTTCTTTTTCAATGTTTTCAAATCCAATCTTTATTTTTGTAAAATAAAAATTGAATATTATGGATATGTAAAGTACTTTTTTTATTGTAAAGATGTAGATTTGAAGTGGAGATTAGAGATAGTTTTTCATTAAAAATTTCCCGCATGTTGTGGCATATAAACAGAATCTTCAAAATTTACTTTCTGTTTCATCGAACCCGTGAAAATTTGCCATCGGCAAATGTTGCACGGCTACGACAATTGTTTCTCTTTCAAAATCGTTCAGTTCGGAGGACACTCGCGTCGTCGAATATTGTCGTCATTGTAGATACAGTCACCACCGCCATCGTCAACGTCCACGAGCGTCGTCGTTGCGAGCGAGTTAATAATTACTAATTATCGCTTTCTTCGCTTTTCTTCTCTCTTCAGTTCCGCATTTATCACACTTAAAATAAACGGGGTGTTTGAGGAATGTGCGCGAATGCAGAGTCAGCGATGCATTGCGATGAATATATCATACCTTTCTGAATCGAGAGCTCAAGAAAGAGGGAAGAATGGAAGGGACATACGCGACGCGCGCGTTTACTGTCGCTTATTACATTGGTCGTAGATAAGAATTTTCGTTAAATTGGATGACTCATGAAACGAATATGAAACACGAGAATAAAAGAAAATTTCAAAAGGATTGCCAGTGATTCCCAAGCGATCGAGTAGTATTATTACAATTTTTGTGTTTTTAGCATTATCTGTTAATATTTGCAAAAATATGATTGTTTAAAATGAAATATTACATCAATACTTTACTTTTAAAAGATACCAAATGGCCAAGAAATACTAAGATAGAGATGTGTGTAATATATTAACTTTTTTTATATAAAAGATGAAAAAGATGGGTAAAAAATATAAAGAAAATAATGAGAAATAAAAAATTTAACAAAAATCTTATCAGAAATCACTGCATTACATTGAAAAGGATATGTCTCGATGCCTAGTTTTGCGAGAAGCATGTTGATATTATAAAGCGCAAGTCTTTCATCGAAATGACTGGAACTGGAAGTGCATACGTGCACGAGACTTTGTCTAATATTTATATATATATGTATATATGTACGTGTATGTATGTATGCATGTATGTATGTGAGTGAGTATGTGTGTGTGTGTGTATATGCGCGCCTCGCGACAATGTATATTAACATACAAGCCACTGACTCCGATCACTCTCAGTAACACTAACAATAAGTAAACGCTATGGCATCATGATAATCACCGAAGGTGTCCTTATATCAAAATCGTTAGATAATAGTCATATATATATATATTTACGAACAATTAGCGCGCGCCTGTTTCGCTTGATACTCGGATATGATCGACTCGTACATGGTTTCACCGTGTTCACCGTTGAATCTCACTTCTTCGTCCATTTGAAAAGAAAGCAATAAAAAAGAACAAAGCAATTAGCTAAAACTGAGGCTAAGATATTCGTATCTCACATTCAGCAAGATCCGACTTATTTGTCTTATATCTGAAGATTATACGGTTGCATAGAGTTAATTCGAATAATTGTTAATTTTACCGCGGGAAAATGTTACGGTATTCATTAACTGTTATTTCAAAAGGCAATATTGCGTGTCAAATGTGAAATACGAATACAAATTTCAGTGTACGCTTGTGCTATTTAAGAATATTTCAAGCAAAATTCTTGAGTGAGTCACTATTGAAAGTCACTTTCAATTTTTCGCTTATAGAAGAGTATTAAGAGCCGCTCTTAATGAGAACCGATTGCAGAAAACAATCTCTATAAATTTCATATTGTGAAATAGGTAATTAAGATTTTTCATAATTTTGTAAGCCGCTTTTTAGTCCAATACATCTGGATTAAGTCTTATAAGAAAAATTCATAAAGAATCGATAGAGAGTTATCGGGTAGAAGAGTATGTTTTTGCAATCGGTTCAAAAACTATTCAACCTTAACTGATATGGTGGAATTCTGTATAATGTGATATGAGACTATATATTTATTTCTTTTTGTTTTATGCGAGTTTAAGCCACTGGTGTACTGAGTGCCCACATCATATCAATCAGCACGAATTTGATCGTGTTGTTATTAACAAAAACATCTTTTCACTTTTGTTTTTTCTATGCAAAAAAAGGATAATTTTTCGAATATATCTTAGTATATCTTTTTTGCCCGGTTCTAGGAACATCCGAGTGGGTGATTCATTTTTGCCATATCCGTTAAGGGTCGATTATATGTACAATTAAGCTTGACGCATCGACGGTGACCGCGGGGCATTCGTAAGATACGTATTATCATCGGGCGAAAGGCAACGTACATCGCATTATGATTAATATTTTATATATATTTATCTATATATATATATATATATATATATGTGTGTATTATAATAATTATGCTATAAGACTAGATTCTCGGCGGAACACTCTCACGTTGTTCCGACTCTTTCTCATGGTTTACGCAACCGCGTAATCATATTCATTTTGCCGTGTTTTACGACAACGAGGCGCCGTCGATTGTTTGTTCGCCAAACGCCGTTCGCCGCCGATGGATTAGATCACTATTGTCCCACGCGATGTGCTGACACACAACTTGTAGAGTTACATACATACTTAGACACCATAGTCCTTACATTGTAGATACGTACATAGCTATAAGTTTCCTGGCTGATCCTTGGAGTAGGTCGTTTACACTTAAATTGTCTGCCTCATTTCATTCGATCGCTTCACGATGATCAATTTTATTATGGAAAACAACTGTGGGTGAGCTCGTAACTATTCTATTCGACCGGGAAGAACAAATGATTTTTTTCTTTCTTTCTCTTTGCTGTGACGAATACGAAGGAAAACTATATATAAACTAAGTGAACATACTCTACAAAATATTCACGAATCATTTCTCTTTGAAAAATTTTATTCTTCAGATTTTACAGTATTCAATTATTAGATATTTATTTTTGAGGTAAAAAGTTCAAACGAATGAAATTAATATAACTGAATAAATCATATTGTAAAAAATAAAATTTATAAGAATGATGAAATAAATTTTGCTTCATGTTTCTATATTTACATATTTTTTATCAGAAACATTCGCTTCATTTTTATTCACCATAAATCAAAGTGATTGATGAATAAATGTACAAGAGAATCGATCAATTTTTGATTAATTTGACCATTTTGAAAAAGTGTCTCAAAAATAGTTTTTCCAGTATCTTTTACTTGTTCGACGTAAAGAATAAATTTATGTTTGTTTTTTATGAGCCAGTTATAAATAATATATGTTCACTTAATTTATACACACTTTCAACAAACGTATCGGCTATATGTTTTCTTTTTGTATCTAGGTACAAATGCGGATATACGAAAAATGTGTTCGCGTAATAATATATATCTTTTTCGAAATAGCACCTAAGAGTGTATGTATATATATATGTATATGAAACAGTGTCGTTAAAAATTCCAAAACACATTTTTTATATTCCGAATATTGCTAAATATTGCGATAAGCTAGTAATTATAAATAAAATCTAAATCGAATTAATATATTACAAAACAAAGAGATATTTTCTTCAATCGTACAGTCGACTTCAATATTTCGGATATTTTTATACGGTAAATATACAATTATACACTTGATATGGCAAGTATATATATATATACACACGTTACAGTATCCCGTAACAGATATAATACCTAGATACAAATGTTTAAAGCAAGAACGCACTTAATTAAGATATCTCGATGCTGTACCCAAATATGTATCGATACATTACAATTAGGTTATTATAAGATTCTTCATATATCCAGATATCAATCTTGCTTTAACGCTGTCGTACTTGCTTCAACGCGTGTGGTCTCATTCATGTGATGAAAGTACTTTCGGCAGAATAAAAAATGCCGAAGGCGCAATGTACTTAAAAAGATCGAGGGACGAAGGATAATTTAAAAGCGATATCAGAGAGCAGCTTTCGATTATCATAAAGTGTATAACGTATACACATATTTCGTCGTCGACGGCTCCTCCCGTTCGTTACGAAGCCAGAAGAGTTTTTCGTCGAACGACGCGTGGAACGATTCGCGATTTTCTATTAGCCATACAAATGTAACTTTAAATCTGTAAGTCATAATTAACACGCGCTCTATCGCATCTCTCTTTCTTTATATATATATATATTATGTACACAGTCTTACAAAGCAAAATTTACAAACATTACGACGTACGGTCGAATAAATATATGTATATCCTCCAATGCGACTCGATCGGGTCGCAAGTGAACGCTTTGTTGTACTTTGATCGCGCCTTGCTATATCGATCTCGACTGATTGTCAGTCCGTCGTTCAGTAAACTGAAAAAGCCTACAGCAAGTGAAGCGATTGAATAAAAATTAAATATTGGCAGAAACAACGAAGAAGAGATACGCATTGATATAAAATTTTTCTTTCTTTGTTTCTCCGTGTACATAAAAACGTCAATCAATTTTTGATATCGATGGTAAATTCAAACGTATCTTTGCATTTTCCATTGTTGAAAAATTGTACGCTTAAAATAAGCGTCAGATTTTTGCAAAAATTCTGCAAATTATTCTCCTAATTTTGAATAAAAAATTCGGGAAGTTTAGATTAGTTTGAAATAACTTGCTGTTAGATATAGTAGCTAGTTTATGGCACAAAACTCAACTTGCAAAGGACGCAAATTCTATCTGTGAAAGTTATCGGATGTACGCGCGATCAAAATACAAAGCATCTATAGAATTGTCTGACGCTCGTTGTCTTGCGGCCTGATGAGGGGAGGAATCGTGGTAGCGGAGAAAGGGCTCGAGAGATCAAGATGGCACTGGGGCGAGAACGAGGATCCGCGATGATCCTGCACGAAACGAAGGAAAGCTCGCAGCGAGAAACGGAACGTCGAAATGCCGCGTGACGCTTTCGTCATCGAGCGAGCGATCTACCTACCCCACCGGCCACCGACAGTCAGTTTTCGTAAAGCCTCTTGTGTGTACAAACAGTACTCCGACTATTTATTACGCCAGCAAGTTTTCTCAGTCGCGATATCGAATACTACACTTCATGTGTACTAAATTATAAATCACGATAGAGATTAAATCTATTAAACGTATTATCACTCCGAGTCAACAAAATCTTTTAAGAGAATATTTCGCAAATAAAAGTAGTAAAAGTATTAGTCTAACAATAAGAAAGAAGAACAGAAAAGTACTCAAAGTTGAATCGTTTTGATAACAATTGGTAAAAATGGTAAAAAAATATATTAAAAATATGCATCTTTGCCGTGTCTATAATATAAAATATTGATGTAATTCACAATCTCTTCGTCTTATTATCGCGTATTACATTTTACGTATCATTATTTACGTATCGATGCGATAAAATACAAATACATCATATCAGCAAATTATGTCTTGTACTTGAGGAACTTTTACCCGTTGCGCCGAAAAATCGCTAGCGGTCGTAACAAATTGTCGAGAGACTGTGTGAATCGTGTGCGAAGGAATTATTCCTTTCTTAAGTTCTTGTTAATATGAGCGTATGTGTATGCATGTATGCGTATTTGTTTGCGCGTTACTCTGATGTGCTGCTAGGAAGCTGACTAGATTATAGTCTAAAATACGAAATATCCGGGAAACCACCGATAATAGCGGAATCTCCTTCCCGCGAGAGCGAATTCTCGGAGAGAATTCTCAAGAGGGAAAAGAGACAAACTCGACGCGTTCGCTACATTTACTAACGAGGATCCCGGTGTTCCGTATCGACGTTGACTACTACTCGACCTTCGAAAAGGTCGAACGGCCTCACCTAGGCATTCGACTCTTTTAGGTTGTCGAAGTATTGCATAATCTGATTGTAGTCCATACCCAGATTAAGGTCATCAAGCGCCGCCGATTCCTCTTGCTCCTGGGAAGAGGACGAAGCGCAAGAAGAGCTAGAAGAGGATGAGGAAGAAGCGGACGGTGACGATGACGGCGGAGATGTTGTGGTGGACGAGGCCGCGCCGCCGGTAGGAGTAGACGAGTTTACGGTGGAAACGACGGTGGACACCACAGCGGAGGTGGAGAACGACGAGTACATCGGATTACCGACTATGGTCGCCCTTTTGATCTCCCGGGATCTGCCGGCGTCCTTCGCGAGATGTCTATTGCTGTCGTCGTGATTCACCAACTCTACGAATTCCTCGTCCTCGCCGTTCTGCTTGTTCGCGTTGTCCACTCTAGGTTTCCCGTGTGATTTGACAATATGATGATTTGACTGCTGCGGTGCCTTGCCGCTGTGCCGATGATTATTCCCGTGATGGCTGCCGCTGCCACCGCTGGACGCCCTGTGACGATGCTTCCGCGGCGGTTCCGGCAGCCGCACGCCCACTCCCGTGTTCCTGTGTGGTGGTACCGGCGGCTTATAATCTTCGTTATTGCCATTGTTCGTGTTGTTCGTGCCGATCGTCGTCGTGGTCGCCGTGGTTGCTGTAGTCGATGTCGAGTTCGCGACCGGCACCCCGTGTGGTGGCAAAGGCGGAGGAATATCGTCGTTGCTGTAAAAAAATTTGTGATAAAGTTTACGCTCGTAAAAGTAATATATGGTAACTACTACACTACAGGTAATATTAATTTGTTAGAATCGTCAAGAGGTAAAAAGTATTACAGAAAGTTTAAATTGAATATTATACGATTCGTTATAAGGAATTTCTTTTTGGGTATCACTTTCTTCATTGCTAGAAAACTCATCTCGTCTCCGAAGAATAAATCTTCCGCATTACAAAGGGCAATAACGTTCAATCATAATTACTCGTTCCGCGCGGTGTTCATTATCGGAGCTACAGCCGCTGTTGATGCCGTCGTAGCCGCGGTAGGCGGTATCACTGCGGATGGCTTGACCGCGGATTTTGCCGCGAAACTGTTTCGCGCTACCCTATCCCTTTTGGAATAAGTGGTAGTATCGATGGCACTGGTACCGCCATTGGGCCGTTGATTGGCAGACGGTAGCTCGATATGGTTCGGATTGTCGAAGCATGTGCCCAATTCAGCCTCGGGTTCGCCTTCGCCGGCCAGCGGATTACTCGTTACGCGCACCTGCAGCACAAACCGAGTTTTTTTTTCAATCAAATTAATCCAACAAAATCCCGGTTGTTTTGTTTTTTAAAACAAGTTGCCATTAGGTTATCGAAATGCGCAAAGATATTTACAGCATCAAATCTCGTCGAGAGAACACTCGAATTGATTTCAATTACTGAATTAATCCTGAATGTATTCGTTGGACCGTTATCGCTATCGATGTTACGTTTGTGCAAAATTTGATTTGTTGTTCTTTAATTTGTTAGTAATCCTCAATAATTTTATGACACTGAATATTTGATACTCATGCTGAAGTTTGGAATAAAAAAGTTGGTTGAGAAATTAATGCGAATAGCAATAGTGCTATTATTAAGATAATAGATAGCAAATGGAGCGTGACATAAATGAACTAATGAGATCAAAAAGTATAAATTAATTTTTCTCGAAAAATTTAGTCATAATTAGAAAAAAATGTATTCTATATATTTATTTGCAAAATAATCATCAGTCATCTGTGCAAATTTGCAATTAAAAACGTTTTCTTCTTTCGAAAATTTAATTTTCTGGTCTCATTGATTCACACAATAGACAAATGTAATTACATCTAACGATGCAATTAACTATCTGGCCAGTATTTGAGGGTATTGAAATTAGTTTTAATAATGATCATTGACGGCATCATCATTCATGGTTTTACTCACAAATCATCGAATTCACATGAACGTACCTGTTGAGGACCGCAGGCAGCTCGTTCGAGGGTCGCTCTGCCGAGCCATACCCAGTCGTGTGCGTTGGTGGTCGATTCACGTGGCGGTCGTCTGCCAGATGCCAGCTGGTTCGCGGCGGCGCGAGCCCTCGCACCCGCGCCGGCAAGCACCGGGACGGCCGCGCCGGTCAGCGGGGAGTCCGGTGGCTGGGGCTTGAACTTACTGGCGTACACCACGCAGGAGACGACAAAGACGACGATCGCGAAGCAGAACGCCGCGAGCAGCACGTACATCCCAATCTCGAGCGGGCTCATCCGCGCCCCGACGCCGTGGTGACGCACGCCGACGCCGCCCATACCCCCTGAAGACATGCCATTAGCTATAGCCGTGCGATGCTGCCGTGCCTGCACCAAAGGCTCGTGCTCGTGCTTGTGCCCGTCTTTCTCGTCTTTCAGCGGTAACCCTTTGCACAGAAAAAACAAAGAGAGAGAAAGAGAGAGAGGACAGAGTGAGATGGGGTGTTTGTGCTGAGCTAGAGAGCCGCTCTTTTCTCCCTTCGTACCTTCAGCCAGACAGCGGCTAGACATGCTATCGAATATGCAAAGTTCGTGAGGATACTGAATGTGCGTCTATACTTTTACGTCCACACGGCACTATGACATACAATGACTTGACATTATATTATATAGTAACTAAATAATTCCAACTTTTAGAAATAACTTGAACATAAGAGTAAGAAAATGAATTGTATATTTAAACGTTTCAAGATTTTCATTTTCTAATTTTCACTCGGATTGAGAATCATCTTGATATTGCCAGGCTCAAGAAATTTGAAGTTTCTTAATTCAATCCTTTTCCTCAATCATATTTATCATTTTGTATAAATTGTAAAAATATACCGATGGTAATAGATATTTCATATTGAATGACAAAAGTAACAAAGTTCTTCAATGATCTGTAGCGACGAGTATGTCGCGTCACAAATTATTCTCAGAGCTAGACGCATTTGACATTCAGCGCAAAGGAGGAAGAATATCAGTTATGGAGGACTGGATGGAAACTGTGGGGAGAGATCACGCATAAATAGGAAGGCAGAACTTTTTACAAGCCAAACGGTGCCGAGAAGAAAGTTTCCGCTAAGAAATGCGGAACAAAGTGCATACCGTGCGCGCTACATGGCAGTTATAAAGCGTAGAAAAGAACAGAAAAAGTGAAGAGAATGCGAAAGAAGCGAGGCAAGCGAGAAAGACAGAAAGCGGCAAAGAGGAACAGGGTCTATTTACCGATGAGGATGTCATGTAGATCGGACGCCATTTCGCCCCGGCCGGTTTTACGTTCCCGGTGGTGATGAGAACCGACGGTACCACCGCCGTCGTTTTGTACGAATTCCGGCCGATTGGGTACCTCGCTCGAGGCGAAATCCACCTCGACATTGGCCGATGCGCTCGCCAATGCGGCAGGCGTCGTCCTCTGAGAACCCTTGCTCGAACGTCTGCCGGATAATCGGCAGGACTCGGCCAGCTGTAAAGTGACGCGCAGCAAGTCGCCGCGGCCCTCGCCGACCGCGATTACCCGTGGATGATGAGAAGCGACCATCGGTGCGAACGCCACAACTTCCGGATCTAGACTCTCCACCTGTAAATGGTAATCGCTCACAGCGATTTCCCTGAGGGGTGTACGGGTACTGTCTGAGAACTCCACGTCAATGTCCAGCAGTCCTTCCTGTTGGTACAACAATAGCGTCAAATTTGCTTGTTTATGCAACCATAGTTTTCTTTTCATCACGAAGTATACATAAAATGCTATTATGCTCGGGATAAATATAATATTCATTTGTCCAGAGTGAAAATTTAATGGCTCGACACAATTTAACAATATTTTATAATTTTTAATATTCCTTTTTACATTTAAAAAAGAAGTCAACATTAACGTTATATAAAATAAAAGAATATAAAAAAGAAAAAATAATATCTTTCAGTAATTTGTTATTTTAACTTTGGTTTTAAATTCAAAATTTCTTAAAAATGTTTAAATATCAAACTTTTAAACTCTGCAACTGCTTTTTAATTAACTTTGTAAATTGCTCTCTTTCTCAAGATTTGAAGCTTCGACACAAGCAGCAAGAGTACTGCATCTATCTACGATTTACCTGATATTGGGCAGTCAGTCTTCTCGTAACCGAAGTTTCGGCGACGTATCCGTTCTCGATCGCGGTATCTGGACTGATGCTGAGTTGAAGTCCGGACACCACCCGGACGGACAGTCGCGTCACAGACACGCGGTCGTTGCCGACTCTGATTTCCTTCGCGCCGATGACCCTACCGGTGATCGGTGACAGCACCTGCACTTCCGTGCGGCCAACTCCGCGTCCCTGGACCAGTCTACCTTGAAGGAGCGTCGCTATTCTAGGATCCGAGACACGCAACATGCCGGCTACGAGGTCGGTAACTCGCAGCCAGGTGCGCCGATTGACAAAGTACGAGACTCTGCCCGAGTCGTGGTCGGTCGCCAGGAATCGGGCGTGCACCTCAATCGGGCTCTGCTGGAAGCGCAGTCTGCAATTAGTCGGCAGATTCCGATCGATGGAATTGATCGTGTCCCCCCATCCGTCGTTCCCGTTGGTGCGGTACCGCTCCTCGTGCTCGTCCTCCTCGAGGAGCCCGTCCGGATCGTCCACGTCCAAGGACGTGTCCTCTATCGAGTCTTCCAGATCAACGGCGCTTCTCTTCTTCGCTCGCGCGGTCACCGGCGCAGTTTCCGGCGGCACTGCGGCAGACGTCGGGGTGATTTCCGTCTTCTCTTCGGGCTGCGTCGCGTTCAGCAGGCTCCGCTTGCTCTTAGCGCTCGCCACGTGCTCCTCCGGTACCTTCCAGCTCTTTATCTGATTCAACCGCGTGTCAGCGACGTTCACTTCCAGCGGAAGCTCCGGCATCCACACGGTGAATCTCGCCAGACCGGTATACGTGCCGTACTTGACCAGTACCGATGCGTTGCTGGAACCCCGGATCTCCGAACCGTCCACATACACGCTACTGCACGAGGAGGATACCTGCGGGTTTAGGTATTCGTGACAACGATCGGGTATTAAACGTAGTTTGATCCTAGGCTACAGACTAGTTCGTAATGCACGGTTTAAGTGTACGGTATTGGGGCGTCGAAGGCGTCATTTAATCCGCCGATTATACGGGGTGTTAGAGTTTCAAACTCGTGGATATTGCTCTCGTGCATTCAGGATTTTTAAATGACGCAATTTAAATTTTAGTTAACGTTGTACAGAGCGTAATGTATTATACATATATAACTGACACCATTTCTATTTGTGAAGAATAGACTCAGCGCTTAAAAAAAATTCAATGACGTATATGTTCAATTTCACAAATTCGTACAATTCGACATGTAGAATAATTGTACCAAGATATTCTTTTATTGCATATGTAATAAAATATACATGAACTCTTATAAGTAATTAATCACGAGTCACAGCAATAGAAATGAAAAAGCAGCGAATTCTAGCGGTATATAATACCGAGATTTTTTCAATTAAACTTCTTGGAATCTCGGCGAGGGCTGAAGATAAATTAAAAAGCAATTACCTTGAGGACACTCTCGTCTTCGGAATGACAGGACGACTGCAGCGTGACATCGGCGACCGTGCCGGCTTGGCTCACGATGAAAACCTTCATCCCCTGCGACACCTGACGTCCCGTCAACACCGCCGTATTCATCACCTCCCAGTTCTGAAGCAAAACATAAAACGTTCGCTCTTGCTTGCCAAAGAGAAACTCATAAGCTTAAAACTGCTATTCCAATTTTTCTCATATCTAAAATCCTATTTCTATTTTTAATAGTATGTGACGGAAGTTTGCATATATTTTAATATATGCATCTCTGTAACCTTCATTGATAGAGCCATTATCCATTATTCATAACCGTTATCTATTCTGCCTCAAACTTTATTCTCCTACCGTCGTGACAAGACAAAAGGCGCGGTAAGCGATATTAAAAAATATGAACCACCGAAAACATGAAATTCAAAAAAAATATAAATTACACAGAAATATGCAAAACATATAGGAAAATATTAAATTTATCTTCCTCTTCAGAAAACATATTTACATCTTAACATAAGATGTATAAATGCAAAAAGAATACGTACTCTAGAAAAGAATTCAATTTTTACCATAAAAACTCACAATATATTTTATACGATTCAAAACTGATCATTACAATCAATTGGAAACAAATCGTTATAATCGTCTTTTTATTCTACAAAACTGGAAAAAAATAAAACAAATTATATCTCGTTTTAATAATTTTGTTCTTCCACTTTTCGCGGGAAAAGCAGAAGTTTTTGACCTTTCACGAAAAGTAGAACTTCAAAGCTATGCAAAAAACTTGCCTCAACCACATAACGAAGTCTTTTCACCGTTTAAGCCGATGAAATCATCTCTATAATAGCACATATTTAAAAAAATCAAAAAAGTTATTATTGTAAAGAAGTTAATTCCCGGGTTTCCGAAATAACCGATTAATATATAATCTAACCATTTAATTAATATGCTAAAACCGTAAAAAGTGTAAAAACAATATATAAACGTCATAAACGTGAGAAGTAAGGGATTTTCGTGATCTGTTACTTTATAACTGGCGAGGACCATGTTCTCGCCAGCTTGCCGCGATGTTGCTCGTACACGTGGGAGATTAGTTTCCACGTTTACACGTTCACGTGTACGCGTCGTCCGTGTACTTTACACTAGTTCGTCAACGGGGGAGCTCCGCAAAAGGGGTTGGTCGAGCAGGGTCGGTCGGTCGGTCGGCCAGACTAGTAAGCCATTTCCAAGTTCGCTTCCGTCCGTACAGACTGGCGGCCTTTGGAAGGAACATCAAACGGCTCGGATATTGCAGCGAGGGAATTTAAATCCCTGACGCCACGCTGGGGTGTATGCGCCAGCCAGCTGCTATATCGCTCGCGTGGACGAGCGTGCTCTCTTGCAATGATAAAAGCGCCGGGCGGGGTTTACATTCGAACGCGAACCGCAGCTCCTTCCCTTTCTTTCGTCAAATATTTTCTCATCTGTACCAAGACTCGCGAAAATATTTACGAGACCACTACACCAACTACGCGCCCGTGTACTTTGTATTTCACCGTGCAGAATGCGTCGCTCGCGAAAGAGACGAGAGAAATCCCTTTGAGAGGAATCACCAGTTATGTATACCGAACTTTTGATTCAGTTTCTATCGCGTCATGTGTACAGAATACTAATAGAAAAGATAAAAAATTTAAAATTGTACTATTGACGACTTCTAATTTTTAGATGCGTAAAAAAATATTAAGACTACGCCCAGTATTTGTTTCTTTTATTATTTTTTTATCTTCGATAATCTAATCATTAATTTTTTACGCAATTAAAAAAAGCCTAATCATTTGCGTCAATGCTTGATTAAAATTTATTGAAGTTATTTTTCTATTATTAGAATTTTTCAAACTTTCATTTGGAAACATTCGAGGATTAAAGTCGATTTTGCTCTTATGAAAATTTGTAATTGAATGGCACTTTCTTTCCTAACTTTCTATATTAATCATTCACGACAATACCGGGCTAATAATAGCCTGAGACGCGATTAATGGTGCGTAATTAATTAAGTTTTAGAAATCAGCCTGAAAACTTTTTTATTTATCGTACAAATTTCTAGTTTACTTTCTTTGCTCCGCGAGAAACGCCAATTTCTAATTGTGAGATTTTCTAATTTGAGATTCTATATTAAAT